>OU696576.1:6874987-6912487 GCA_916048095.2 Sacculina carcini
ACACCTTGACCCCAGCATCCACCATGCTTCCGTCGACACCGGTGCTCTTCAGCACCCTACCGCGACAGCCGTAACGTCGCCGCACATGCAGGCCACGCCGTCGTCTCAACTCCTTCGTTTTCTCCTCCGGCTTCAGCAGCTCCTTTCTCTCACATGCCCTCCAGCACCAGCAGCCTCCACCAGCGACCTTCTATCTGCCCGGCGACGAGTCCAACACCAGTGCAGGTGGGACGACGAGCAACCCTCGGCCACAGCTCCCCCGCAGCTTCCTGCCGGCACCATGCTCTCCTGCCGTCCCCCTGCACACCAACCTGACACGCCGCCGAGCACCTCCACTACGTCCTCCAGGCCGCTGCAAATACTGGAGGGTACTATCTCCGCTGCTGAAGCCGGGTCGCAGATAAACAATATTTCCAAATAAAAAAACAAAAGGCCGAAATAGCTTGTAAAAGAAACCAAAACTAAAATATATTACAGACAGGCGCACGTGGGCATCACTGCCCCACGCGCGCCTACAAACGGTCACGCCACAACCACAGCTCAAACAGGACTCCTAGCTCACAGCGTGACACACGGGAGCACAAACGGACACACACTCACACACAGTCCTCACGCACACCGCCACAACCAATCAGCGGCGAGCCGGTCAATCGCTCGCCGCCGCGGGGCATGCACACTTCATGAAACGCATACATACAAACACATCACCAAACAACGCAAACACGAGCGCAAACGCGAATCACACACACACACACACACACACACACACACACACACACACACACACACACACACACACACACACACACACACACACACACACACACACACACACACACACACACACACACACACACACACACACACACACACTAAACCACAGACACTCCAACGCGCTCACACACTCTCTCTCGCTCACAATCACACCACATTTACCCTTCGACTTTGAGCAAGTTTCGTCTTTATGATACACTCACATTTCCTCCCGACAATACTTTTTCCGATCATTCTCTCCTTTCTGGCCAATTTTACTATTCTCCTCCCGCACCATTCAAGGGCCCCTACATCTTTTCCGCACGTGATTACAGGTCGTTCTGTCCTATCATTTTTCAATCTTTGATCTCCTCTCTTTTGCCTCCCATTACCTACCACGGCATTCATCCCAAATTTGTGTTTGATTTTCTGTCATCTTCTCTCAGTGAAATCAATGAACGATTATTTCCACTGATCACTCGTCGTGTTCGCTCACAGACCCGTCTCCCTCCGTGGCTTTCGTCGGACTTAGTTCATATGCGAACTTCGTCCCGCCGTCTTGAGCGTGGGTGGCGTCACTCTCGGTCGCCTAGTGACTGGGACTCTTTTTGCTCTGCTCGACATTCGTTTCTTTCTGCACTGACCACGGCCAAAGCCGATTTTTATAAGTCACGCCTTGCAGACTGTGCTCGTTCTTCTTCGCGTCAGTGGTCCACTCTAAAACAGTTGACAGTTGGCAGCTCCTCTCCCAATCCTATTTCGGCTTCTACTTTTGCTCAATTCTTCGCTCAAAAACTAAATTCGGTTCGTGCCCTACTTCCTACAACCACTACAGTTCTCACTCATACTACTTCATCCTCCACTCTGTCTAGTTTCTCCCATATCTCGGTAGCTCATACTTCTCGCCTTATTAAAAAACTTAAAATTTCTCGTTGTCCTCTCGATCCGATAAATTTCTCTGCTTTGTCTGACTCTATTCACCTCCTTCCCCCCATTTTTCCCCATCTCATCAATTCTTCTTTTCTACATGGTTTATTTTTTGCTGATAAATCTGCTATTGTCACACCAATACTGAAAAAACCCACTCTTGACCCTAACTGTCCTGGTAATTACCGCCCTGTTTCCGTTCTGAGCTTCACTGCCAAGCTGCTGGAGTCGGCCATACACGAGCAATTATCACCTTTGATAAACACCGTTCTCGATCCTTTTCAATCTGGCTTTGTATCTAATCGTTCCACTGAATATCTCCTTTTGCACCTATTGAACGATATCTTCAATCATTTTGCCTCTGGTGACCCTGTTCTGCTTATTCTGCTGGATCTCTCTTCGGCATTTGACCTCGTCGATCATGCAATTTTGTGTGACGACCTTGCCGCTACTGGACTCTCTTCTACGGCTCTTTCATTGATGAAGTCATACTTTTCTAATCGTCCTTATTCTGTTAGCTCTAATTCCACTTTTTCGAGTTCTGTAAAACTTTCCAGTGGCGTACCTCAGGGATCAATATTGAGTCCGTTATTGTTCAATTTGTATATGTCTTCTCTCTGTCCAATTCTTAATCGTTTTCCTATTTCTTACCACATTTATGCGGATGATCTACAGCTTTACTTTCCTATCTCAAAATTTTCTCAAAATTGCATTCCTGCGGTTTTGATTAATATTACTTCCTGGGCTTCATCACGCCACCTACTTTTGAGCCATTCCAAGTCTGAATATATTGTGTTTCATCCTCCCAAATTATCCCCTCCAATAATTCCATTACCCCTATCTCAGTGTGTTCGTGATCTTGCTGTACGTTTTGATCACAATCTCTCTTTCTCAATTAACATATCACGTGTGACTCGCTCCTGTCGTCTTATTCTCCGCCAACTTTATCCTATCCGTCGATTCCTTGATAATGCTACAGCAATCACACTTGTACAGTCCTTAATTTTCTCCAGGCTAGACTATTGTAACTCTCTTTATCTTCGTGTTTCTTGTAAAAATATACGCTCGCTTCAGAAAATTATAAACCAATCTAGCCGTTTTGTTTTTCTTCTTCCACCGAGAACTCCCACCCCGAAATTCATCCACCAACTTGGATGGCTTCTTGCACGGCAGCGAATCCATCACAAGGTTTGCTGCATCATCTTCAAGATCATCCACTCCGACTCTGCTCCTCCTTATCTCCGTTCTCTTCTTACTGTTTCTGATCGTCCGGGCCGCTCACTATCACGTAGTCTCTTCTGTCCCCGTGCTCTCAACGACTCCACCTGGTCTTCGAAATCTCTTTTTTTCTCTGGACCTCGTTTGTTCAATGAACTTCCTCTTAAAATTCTATCTTCTCTCTCTTACAGGTCTTTTTCCACTTATCTTTGTACATATCTTCTCGGTATCTCCTCTGATGAATAATTATATTGTGTGAATAACTGTTTGATTTTTTTTATCCATAGTTATTTTCAATTGTTCCTTCATAGTATATCGCTGCTTATATCTTTGTTTATGCGATACTGTTTTGTTAATTCCACATTGTATACATTTTATAACTAGCCGTTCCTCGCGCCTATGATAATTAGAGCGCTATATGAAATACATGTGTTGTTGTTGTTGTTGTTGTTGTTCCAGAGGCTCATGTACGTCTGTGACTATTTCCACCGACCATCAAAACAACGACACAATCGTACACAGACATACACGGACGTCGCAGGATCAAATACACGCGTCAGGTAAATACCGGGAGCCTCACTATCACGGTGGATCACACGATTGAAATGTACAACATCGAAAATATTGACAAAATAATATATAAAATTCAACATCTTCAGTGGTCAATGAGAAAACAAGTTGGCCCCCTATTTTTGCAATTTTGTCCTATGGCCCCCGAAAAAGATCCTTGGTCCCCAATGGGGCCATATAGTTTGCGTTGATAAACACTGCTCTAAGTCATGCAAGCGTGTGAATTCATTCTCCGGTACGGTATGGTACGAAATGAGTATTCACTACTTTTATACCGTACCGTTCTTTGGTTTTCTATAAATTACATTTGAATTTTCAATTGCATTATATGACTCAGCTTGTTGCCAATTTGTTAAGTCACACACACCCACATACACACACATACATACATACACACATACATACATACACACATACATACATACACACTTACATACATACACACATACATACATACACACATACATACATACACACATACATACATACACACATACATACATACACACACACATATTCATACACACACATACATACACACACGTATTCATACACACACATACATACACACACATACACACGCATACACATACATACACATACATACACATACACATACATACATACACATACATATTCATACACACACATATTCATACACACACACATAAATAATTTTTCAGGAAACACTTTCAAATGAGAAACACATCAATATAATAGTTGGTTCAGCTTACAAGACTATAGCTCAAATCAGAAATGTTTTCAACTACATGGATTTGGAAACATTGAAAAGATTAATTATAGCCATAATAAGACCTAAATTGGAGTATGCCGAAATAATCTGGTCGCCGTATAAGAAAAAGGAAATAAAAAAATTAGAAAAAGTTCAACGAATTGCCACAAAATTAATTCCGGAGTTGGAGAAATTGCCTTATAATGAGAGATTAAAAAAATTAGGTCTGATTACATTAGAAAAGAGGAGAGAACGAGGAGATTTAATAGCAGTTTATAAGTATATGAAGGGAATAGATGAAATGGACAATTCAATGAAAGAATATATACAATCGGGAGGGAGAAGGGGACATAGTAAAAAACTTAGAAAAAACAGATGTAGCAAGGATAAAAAAAATATAGTTTTCCCTTTCGATGTATAGATAAGTGGAACAGATTGAAGGAAGAAATAGTAGAAAGTAAAACGATAAGTTCATTCAAGGCCAAGCTAGATGAATATGGTTACTGAGACGGGACAGTCTGAGCCTTGCTCATCTCCCGTAACACCAACTCGGTGAGTACACATATACACATACATACACACACATACACATACATACATACACATACACATACATACATACACATACATATTCATACACACACATATTCATACACACACATACACATACATATTCATGTCGACAAATACACACATATGTATTTACATACACACATACACACAAATACACACAAATGCATACACACACATACACACACATACACACACACACGTACACACAAATACACACAAATGCATACACACACAGACACACAGACACTCAGACACATACACACACACACACACACACAAATACATACACACATACACACATACACACACATACACACATACATACACATACACACACATACACACACATACATACACATACATACACATACATACACATACATACATACACATACACACACACACACATATGCATACACACACACATACACAAATATATTCATACACACACACACACATACATATATATATATTCATGTCGACAAATACACACATGTATTTACATACACACACATACACACACAAGTTTTGGAGTGTTGTTTCGACTGTGTCAGCGAGTGGACGCTTATTTTTGTGCTCCTAAATATTTGAAGTTTTCAGGGTAATTTTGATAGTTTTGAAGATTTTTTTTGCTGAGAATGGAAGTATTGAGTGTGCTCGTCATTGGATGATTGACTGCTGCAATCGCGATACCACCACTGAAGCTGTAGGGGCGTGTAAAATGTGCTATTTTCCGTTGGGTTAGCTGAATTTCCGACGATTTTGATTTGCAATTATGATATATTTAAGATATGTGCAAACAACGTGCTTTCTTCCGATTAGCGACTCGCGAAACGAATAATTTCGAGTGAATTGTTATTATACTCATTAATTTTTTGTGAATATTCTTCGGATCTTGGGTATTTGGCCATAACTGTACGGATGTCAGCCTGCACAATATAGACCCGGGTCCTTGTCAGTCGAAGTACGGAGCCGTGGCCTGTAGAGCATGCAACGTGTTTTATCAACGCCACCATTTGGACTACAGCGCCCTCTCGACATGCAGCACAGGAGGAGGTTGCATACTCACGCCTACAGTGCGATCATGCGCTGCGTGCCGTCTGATGCGGTGTCGCGCTGCCGGAATGAAGATCAGCCCTAATGAGCCCAATCAGCGCCCCACTGACAGCCAAATCCACGGTCACCAACAAGAGGGCGCACCACGGATTGATGCTGCACACATCAGCTGCTCCTCTTGTAGAACAGTAAATAGCCGCAAGAGGTTAGTTACTTGTAACTACTGCCAACGTGTGTACCATCTCACGTGCGCTGGCCTAACACGGGCCCAGGCTGATGTGCTGCAAACTTGGCACTGCCGGACCTGTCTTGATTCGACAGGATTTGCTGACGCTGTCGGTCATTTCACCGAGACAGCTGCTCCACCGACCGACTTGGCAGACGCACTAGCGACGCTTCGGTCTGAACACCTTGTCGCCCAGCACGTGCCAAAACGCTTCCGTCACCAAATCGCACTGGACCTCAGTAGCCTCATCAACGATGCGCTGGAAAGTCGCTCAGTGGTTGCATGGTGGCGGTTACTTTCATACGCCTATACGGGACCACTGGCTAGAAGCAAGAGCTCTGGATCTAAGGTATTTGGCACAAGCCGGTCCAAGAAAACCGACACAAATGCAGTACTGGGTCGACGTGTGCGTAGTAAATGTGCGGATGGCGATATCAAAGGTGCACTCCGGCTCCTCTCGTCGGATGAAACTATGGCCACGCCGTGTGATGAAGCTTACGCCGCTATGCAGCTAAAACATCCGCCAGCACCAGCCAGTGAAGATCTCAGCACGGATGTATCACTTGCACAGGAGCTGTCAGTGACTGAGGACGAGATGGAGTCTGCCCTTCGAAGTTTTAATCCCAGCTCTTCGGCTGGCATTGACGGCATCCGACCAATGCATCTGCGGCAGCTCACCGGAAAAGGTGTGGCTGAAGCTGGTCGTCGTTTTTGCTCCAGCTTGACAAAGCTGATGAACTGCGTTCTATCCGGCTCCCTCCCGGACATGGTCAGAGACGCATTCTTCTGTGCTCGGCTGGTAACTGTTAAGAAAAAGGATGGAGGCTTGCGACCTATTGCCATTGGATGTACCTATCGGAGACTTGCTAGTAAGCTAGTTGCCAGTCGGATGACAGCCGCCATAGCACCAAAACTTCGGCCGGTGCAGCTCGGTGTTGGAACGCCCCTCGGCTGCGAGGCAGCAGTGCATGCGGTCCGGCAATTTACTGAACTGTCAACGAGAGCTACTGACGTCATCTGCAAGCTCGATTTGAAAAACGCATTCAATAGTGTACATCGACGAGCAGTTTTTGATGCTGTTAGCCAACGCTTCCCGGCAGCTCTTCCAATCCTTCGACAAGCCTACTCCCAGCCATCTCCGCTTTTCCTCGGTACTATGCGCCTGTGGTCTTGCAGAGGAGTGCAACAAGGTGACCCCATGGGTCCGCTCTTGTTCGCCATAGCGGTAGACCCGATCGCCCAATCGATGCAATCGCCGATGAATGTGTGGTTCTTGGATGATGCCACCATCGCAGGTCCTATTGACGTAGTCACTAGCGACATTCATCGGGCCACCATAGCTCTTGAGAGTATCGGTCTGGAGGTGAATATGAGCAAGAGCGAAGTGACACACCTGAACACAGCTGGAGGTCTTCAATCAGGGATCAACACCATCGCTGAACAACTTTCAGAAGCAACAGATTCCTTCTTCAGATTTGCCCGGTACACCCCATTGGATAAGCTAACACTGTTGGGGGCACCCATTGGCAAGGAAGCCATTTGTCCAGCGCTCGACAATATCAGCCACATCACCCAGCTGATGACTGAGAGATGTGCCCATATCGGCAGCCATGCGGCAATATTTTTCCTTTCCAAGTACTCCACGGTGCCCCGGGCCACATATCTGATGCGATCCGCTCCCGTGCATCGCGTTTTTTCCCGACTGAGTCATATTGACGATGTCATGCGGGCAGCTCTCTCCGATTGTTGCAACGTCGAACTAAACGACGATCGCTGGACCCAGGCTTCTCTACCTCTTCGTCTTGGAGGTATCGGCATGCGACGCCTGGTCGACGTGGCTCTTCCTGCGTATGTGGCTTCAATACACGCCACCAAGGTTCTGGTCGATGAAATTAATCGTCATCTCCCCGGTGACAGACCAGCTACTCTGGGGGCAAGTTTGGCTCTGTACAGGGAGTCTCAAAACCCTGATCTCGAACCTGATGTCGTGCTAACGCAAAAGAACCTGGACGTTCTGGCATCCAAGCGACGCTTCAACAGCCTGCTTCTCAAAGCTAATCAGTTGGATCGAGCTCGCCTTCTGGCTGCAGCAGCTCCGCACTCAGGCGCTTGGCTCTCTGCACTACCCATCGAATCGCTCGGACTTCTTCTGCCCGATGACGCAGTGCGTACAGGTGTCGCGCTGAGACTGGGCGCCCCACTGATGCAACCTCATCGTTGTCGGTGTGGTGCGATGGCTGATAGGTTTGGTCATCATAGCTTGTCCTGCCACTCCGCCCCAGGCAGAATACCGCGTCATTCAGCCCTCAACGACGCCATTTACAGAGCGTTGTCGGCCGCTGGCATCACAGCTATCCTGGAGCCCAGAGGACTCGACAGAGGTGACGGCCGCCGCCCCGACGGAATGACCATCGCCCCCTTCAGACGTGGCCGCATGTTGTTATGGGACGCAACCTGCACTAACACATTCAGTGGCCATCTCATGGAATGCGCGGTCGTCGCCGGTGCAGCTGCCGAAGCAGCCGAACAGCGGAAACGACAGCGTTATGCGGAGCTCTGCCAGAGGTACGACTTTGTCCCTCTGGCCATAGAAATATCCGGTGCGATGGGTGCTGAGTTGCAGAATTTCACCAGCCAACTCGGGAGACGCATTAGGGAGCGCACTGGAGATAATCGCGAAACCAGCTGGCTCCGCCAAAGAATCGCGTTAGCTGTCGTGCGCGGCAACACGGCTGCTGTGGTGATTTAGTGTTTTTTATATTGTGCAGGTTATAAATACAATTATTGTGTTTACACACACATACACACACATACACACAAGTACACACAAATGCATACACACACAGACACACAGACACATACAAATACACACACACACAAAAATACACACACACATACACACACATACACACACATACACACACGCACATACACACATGCAGACACATACACATACATATTGATACACACACATACACACATATTGATATACACACATACACACACACACATACACACATACAGACACATACACATACATGTTGGAACACACACACATACACATACATATTGATACACACACACATACACATACATATTGATACACACACATACACACACGCACATACACACATGCAGACACATACACATACATATTGGAACACACACACATACACATACATATTGATACACACACATACACATACATATTCATACAGACAAATACACACATATGTATTTACATACACACACACACATACACACACATACACATACACACATACACCTAAATACACACTCACACACACACGCACACACACACACACACACAAATGCACAAATACACACAATACAGACACACATACACACACATAAGACACACACACACACAGACACACACACACACACACATGCAGACACACACACACACACACATGCAGACACACACACACACACACACACACACACACACACACACACACACACATGCAGACACACACACACACACACACACACACACACACACACACATGCACACACACAGACAAGTGCGTCCGAAACAAATGCTATTTACCAATGGCGGGCTATGCAATTGATTGCACTGTTTGATCAATGTGTGCCAGTGTGATTGGCAATTTTCTGCTCTGCCTGGCAACCCTATTCGCTCAGCACTACTCACTCAATCTGCCAACACCAGAAATTGGCCAAATTCAGTGGCAAATACACGGTCGGCTCTGGCATCACTATATTAAATAATACACACACACACACACACACACACACATTGTATATATTTGTTCGTATGTCATTACGTATTTGTGCATATATTTGCAATATTGTGTATTGCTCAATTATAATATTTAATTATTTGTATATATTACATATTTGCTTATTTATTTGCGTAGGAATACCACTCTTTTTGCTGGTTGGCTGTTCGTATTTCTATGCGCAAAATGTGTATATATAGATTGGGGGCTGTGATGTGCGAATAAAAATGTACTATAAGAAAACCAGCAAGCATAAGTGTCGGCGTGCATTCACTGTTAGTGCGGCAATTAATGCCAGTTAATTACGGGACATACAGAGGCCGTGAAAAAGCCGCCTTGCATAGGCAGAGTTGCCAGATAAAAGCGGCCAAGCCAAAGCTGCCAACCGCCGTCGCAAATTGCCAATGAAAGACTGGTCGTGTGTGTGTGTGTGTGTGTGTGTGTATGTGCCTACGGAGCAGCGGTTTCATTCACACATAAATTAGAATGCTAATTAGAGCGCAAAATTAATCGGCAACGCCAAAAAGGCAGTTAATTAATTTAGCACCAGTTGTATAGTTGTGGTTTTATTCTATAGCCGGCGAAAATTGCGGTAGACATCTTTTATAAAAATGTGTGCCATATTTAAGGACAGCCAGAAACAGTTACTGAAACAGTACAGAAACATTAGTTGACTTATTAAAACAGATTAATTTGAACAGAATAATTGAAATGCGGGCTTGTGTTATAACAATATGACCACAATTCTAGGCCAAAGTCAATGAAATTGTATTAAAGCGAGCAAATTTCACTGTTTTGTTGTTATTTATACACTTATTTATTCATATTTAGTGATATTTGTTTTCCATTTATTCATATTTATTGTTAAGTATTCTCTATTTAGTAACTTACGGTACTGGGAATTTTCGGTACTTTTACGCGCTAGTTTATGATAAATTTCAATATCATGCGCGAAGCAGTGGGGTCCCTCAACACATAGCCCCCCCCCCCCCCCTCCCCCCGGTCGGGGGGTGCAGGGCAACGGTTGCTACGGCTCTTTTGATTGTAGTTTGACTTTATACTGAATCATATTTAATGTTGGTTGTTGTGACCTAGTGTCTGTTGATTGTTTTTGAATTACATTTATTTACTCATATATTAATATTTATTCATATTTATTCATATTTATTGTTGGCTGTCATTTATTAAATCACATATTTATTTACTGTTAATTGTTGTTATTTATTGAGGAGTGTGGTCACAGTGACATTATGCAGTGCTATCGGATGGATTGTTGATTGTCATTTATATATTATTTACTTTTCCAACTCTCTTTCTCTCTACATCTTTTGGGCGCTGCCGGTACATGGGGCCACCTTAGGGTGGTAATAGTGCTTGCACTCTTCCCCCATGCTACTGGATTTTCCTGTAATTAATAATAATAATAAAAATAATAATCAATAGCCTAGGTTTTTAGCCTAGGTCAAAAGTCAAATTTATACAAATAATTGATTTATACGTTTTCACTATTATTTCTCAAACTGAATATATGTTGAACTATATTTCCTTGAACTATATACGACAATATACACCCGTATATACTCTTTCAAGACTGTTGCCACAAAAAAACACATCATATTTGTAGAATATCACTGAACACTTGGCGAGGGACGATAAATCCGCTTATGCTGCAGCACTGAAAAAAAACTTCAACTCACTCGCCGCTGTGGTCGTCGCCGGCAGCGCGTCGAAATCGACGCAGCTCTGTCGACAACGACGAAGCTGCAGCGACAACTAGGCTCTATTGAGACGCGGACGGCCGTATGTAATCGTGTTAAAGTGTGTCCCGATGCAGTCATCCGCGGCGACCGGGCTAGCGGCTCGTCTCAGCTCTAACGAGCACATACACACACACACACACAGACACACTCACACACACACATAGGCAGGCAGGCAGCCACAATAGACCAATCTAATGATACCCCCTGGGGCGCTGCGGTCTGTGACGTCACAATTGAGAGCGCACAAAGGGAAACACATATATACTAACACACACACACACACCCACACACACAGATACACATACACAGGGAGATTCGTTTGTGTGCCAACATTGAGTCGACAGACAGACATACACACGCGCACACATCCATTAATACTGATCCTTTGAAAATGTCTACAATGTTGTTGACTTTTCGAGTGTTCAGCCCCATATAAATCCTCTCTCACTCCCTGTGTGGTAGTATGCGTGTGTGTCTTATGGGAGTGGATGCGTGTGTTTGTGTTTGTGTGTGTGCTTGTGTGTGTTTGTGTGTGTGTTTGTGTATGTGTGTGTGTGTGTTTGTGTGTGTTTGTGTGTGTGTGTGTCTGCTGTGTGTACACTGCATCACATCCTAGATAATTCATAGGAAATTGAAATCTAAATTTCATTAGTCTGTGTTTCTGCCTGTCGTCAAAAGCTTTCTGTATCTGATATGATATGTGTACTATGCTTTCTGAATGTGCTCGCTATTTGAACGCAATGTTCGCACAAGTTTTCAGCACATAATTCCAAGTGCTGGCGGTGAGTGAATCATGATGACCTCATCTTGACAATCATCTGAATCACATTAATCATTATCACATTGATTCTCCGGCTCAGTGGTTCTCAAACTTTTTTGCATTGTTCGCATCCTTTTCAAATCAGCAGTAAGTTCGTGCACCCTTCCATGCATTTTTTATAGCTATGATGGAAAAGATAAAAAATTCAATCGACGTAATAACAAAAATAATTGTATTCAGGTTCATTCATACATATATTTATGAGCTTAGACTTCATTCAAATGTAAACATTTCCTTTAACATTTTTTCACAGGAACTTAGGCACTTCTTTGGAACCAGGTTCGCACCCCCGGTTGAGAACCACTGATCTAGCTCAGGGGTTCTTAATCAGGGATGCCAGCTTGGTTCCTAGGAGGTTCCAGCCTGGTTCCTAGGGGTTGCGACGATTACTGTAATTTTTTTAAAAGAAATTATATGTTTAACCTTAGAAAGGATAAGAAACACTGATCTAGCTAGTGCAATAACCTGGCTGCTGAAAGCATTGCGTCTCTTGTGTGTGTGTGTGTGTGTGTGTGTGTGTGTGTGTATGTCCACTTGACAAAGCATTCACACACACACACCAACACAATAATACTAGTACTCTTGTTGAGGCCCAGCTCAACAAATCAAGTGCACAGCTCCCCCACACAGTACATACACACACACACACACAAGCACACACACACACACACACACACACACACACAATGAACAGGAAGTTTGCCCGCGGGCATGCGAGGGGTCATTGTCGAAGGCTGTCGGAAGTCGCTAGGACAAGGCATGAATACATGTGTGTGTGTGTGTGTGTGTGTGCGCGCGTGTGTCAGCCATGGCGACGTTTATGAGCGAGTCGCGACTATTGTGACGCACGAGCGTAAAACACGCGGCACGTGGCACGTGCACGTGGCGTCGGCTGCGATTCGACACGGAGCTGGTGGGCAGCCACGTTGCAAACGCTGACTTGATATATGACTCACGACACAGTCACAAACACATACACACACACACACACATACACGCAAGCACACACACATACACGCAAGCACACACACATACACACACTCATTTATGGAGTGGATGAGATGAGAAAGGGGAAAGGAATGAGCGATATGTATGTATATAGGAAAAAATGGTTGGATCAATTGTGCATAAACATATAAGCATATTGATGATTGTATATATACATGTATGCATGAATGTATATGCATGCATTCGATGTAATCAATCACAAAAAGCTGACATTCGATTGGTACCGAACATTGTGTGTGAATATTTTTTGTGTTCCTCTTTTTTTGGTAGTCAATACCGACTTCTAGGCCCAACGCATTTCAGCTGCGAGATGTGTGCTTATTTAATGCCAAATGTTTTCTTTTTCTATAAATTCTATGTGATATGTGACTAGATATATGGTGTGCCAAAAATGTATAAGCATTTTGGCAGTTGATAACTGAATTATTCTTTTTTTCTTTGCAGACTAAGTCCATTGAAACAAAAAATTACAACGAGACTAAACTTTGAGGAAATTTATAAAAAATGCCACTGGAAGTATGAAAACACAGCTGAAATGCAAATACAATTGAGGAGCGAGCCGTTTCAGAAAAAACCATCAACAAGAATGATCATCGCTGGAATTTGAAACAACTTCTTATTACTTAAGCATGATCTTGAATGGGCGCTAACAAGACAATAAAATGGTATTTACAAATTATTCAAATTATTATAAACGCCAAGTTTACACTTACTTAAAGTGTGTATATAATGGTTTTGGGACACCCTATATATGATGATGATATGATGATCAAATACCAAACGCAGCACATGAGAAAACTGCATTATTTCATTTTCATATATTCTCGATTACACTATAATTTAGCTAGCTATTTAGTAAAATATCTCAACAGCAAGTACAATGTACCTATACCATAACAGACACACACACACACACACACACACACACACACACACACACACACACACACACACACACACACACACACACACACACACACACACACACACACACACACAAACACACACACACACACACACACACACACACACACACACACAGAGCAATCGAGTTAATACGACAAGCACTGGCCATATTCAATCGAGGCAAGAACTTCAAAGCACTTGCCAAAAATATTTCCGTCCACTACAAAGTCATTGTCAATCGCATCTCGTGTCCTTTCGCCACAAATCTTTGACCAGCCGATGAGCTATCAATGTCTGTGTGTATTTGTGCGTGTGTGTGTGTGTGTGTTCAAGATTTGATCGAGATGAAAGCACATACAATCTCATCTGCTCATCTCCCAGTTGTCCCAGCATCACAGTCCATCTCTCTTTCTCTTTCTCTTTACATCTTCTTCTCTACGTCTTGCGCTTCTCTCGCTTCCTCTGGAACATCACATTCACAATCATTCATACACACACACACACACACACACACACACACACATACATACAGAGCAAGACAGACAGATAGACAGACAGAGAGAGAGAGAGGATGTCTGGAAGATCAATAGAATTGCACAAGAGGGCTGAAGATTGCAGGATTAACACAGGGAGACGCACAGGCACCAGTTCTGAACGCATCTCACAGATATTGAGCATATAAAGCATACTGGCAAATAGCGCAAAGGAATTGTGCTTTGGAAAAACGTTGCCAACACTATGCTATCATTGTCAATGCTAGGAATCCTCATAAAGATATTATGCAAGTGCTGCTCTGTGAGAATAAGAAGACAGGAATTTTAGCTGGAAAATACTGCCAGGTGATATACAAGGAGACCTTGAAGCTGCGTGTCTAGGGCACACAGTTACTTGCTGATGGCTTGCTTGGCAAATATTTTTGACGATTTTTTTCGCTGTCTGATCCATATATACACACAAAATTAAACCTGGTCAAAATGCCAGTGAACTCGCCCTGAGGCAGATTCCTTGCTTGAAAAAATAACATATATATCAATCAAAAATATGTATATGTCAATGAAATGTTTCTTCATTACAATTACATGTCTTGTATTTTTTCATTAGTCTCATTCCATTTTGGCGCCCATTCAAGAATTGTCGGCGAAACTAATGTGTTGCCAACGTCGGACACATCCGTGGCAACGTCTCAATCCTGAATGCAATGCTCTACTAGCGAACAGACAGCTAATGAACGAATGTCCGGCGATGTGATGGCCACATAGACGGTCCAGTGAACACGGAGAACACTGTCGGAAACTGCCATTACTCTACGCAGGACACATGATCCTACACACTTAATTCCACAACAATATTGTCCAGTTCCACTTGTCTTTCGGAGTACACAAAGCCTTTTCTGTTTACTTACTTCGTATATCTTCCTTGTTCGGCATAGTGTCAGTGTAAAACACACACAACATCTACATAATGAATGGTTGTAGAAGCGATGATAAATGTGGAGCGATGGAAGGGATGGAGACAGCATCTCCAAGCTACAAAACAAGAGAGATCCCAAACATTCCGCTATGCTCACGGACACAAATTGAACTGCAACTGAATCAAGCTTCATTGCAAATCATGCAAGCTCCATGTCTGCAACTATTTATTATTTACAATGTTAAAGTCTCCCAGTAGTAGACCCGTGAGCTAGTTCTGGGTCTCGCGTCAACCGAGAGCCGATCATAATTTGATTCATGTTCCAGGTGGATGCAAATTAGGCACGACTACTGATTTATTTCACGCCACGATTTCCTCAGGGGTCAGTGGTTCTTGAATGCAAGTCTGGTGCCTGAGGAGTGCGAAGATTTATGTGAAAAATGAACGCAAATATGTTTTGACTTTTGATGTATATATTGTCCTGGACGGAACTTCTTGCTATATTTTCTTAAACAACGTACAAAGAGATATATTTAAATCAATTTTCCTAATAAACGGATACGGTTGCACAAAAAAACTCGATAACCCAAGGGGGTGCGCTAACTGACTGCTGATTTGAAAATTGTGCAAACGCTGAAAAAGTTAAAGAATCACTGTCCAAGATGCAGAATCATTTCCAGCATCATTGCGAGGTCAATGCCACTTGTTTTCCAGGCTAAGCCCGGGCATTCTGTCACGGAGTATTTCTCCAGACGTCAGTCATGGGCCATTGTGTTGTCTGTCGCTGGCAATTTACAATGTTCGCCGGCCGCTCGCTTGATAAGCACCTCGGATGTCGTACACCGGATAACACAAGCGCTCACATACACACACACATACACACACACGCTCGAGTAGAACAACAGAACATGTACGCAAATTCAAGCCAATTTGGATAGGTAATCGAAATGAGAATCGAAAACGGAATCGAAATGAGAATCGACAGCGGAATCGAAATGGGTATCGATATTGGAATCGAAATAAGAATTGACAGCTATCACAGAGAGCTGAAATTAGCACAGTTGCATGCATTGTTGCACGAATGCACACACACACATACATACAAACACACACACACACACACACACACACACACACACACACACACACACACACACACACACACACACACACTCAGAAGATTCTGTATTTGTCGGATAATGAATGTATCATTCAATCAACCATAACCTCGTATATCCGTACATATGAATGTGTATGTTTGTGTGTGTGTTTGTGTGTGTGTGTGTTTGTGTGTGTGTGTGTGTGTGTGGAAGTGTTTGTAAGTGCGTGCATAATGCAAGCACTCATGCACAATGCTCCACCATACAAACATACACACACACACACACACACAGATGTACATACACAGATGACACACAAGTACATAGTCACATACTTGTTAGGCCAATACAAAGCCACCCATGCGCAAATATACCCGACTAATGCTGTCTGTCTGTGTGTATCTGTGTGTATGTATGTGTATGTGTGTGTATGTGTCGGGTACAGACGGACATACTCACAAATACATACATACACACACACACACACAAATATAGTCTCGCGTGCACACGTTCACGCAGATGGAGATAGAAAGACAATAAGATGAGAATATTCAGACAGAGGAAATGATGAGACAATCCGATATGTGATGCAATAACATGTGCACGGAGGCGGTAGACTTATGAACAGCCACACATACATACACATACATACACATACACACACACACACACACACACACATTCACACACACACACATTCACACACACACACACACACACACACGCACAAGCACACACACACACAGAGAGAAGTGCACATTCAAGCATGCGATGCATACATACGTACATACGTGTGTGGAAAAAAGCCTAGCCTATACGAGTTCTAACAACAATAAGTTTATTGCATTTCTGGTGCCGAGGCTAATAATGGCATTGGCTATGGCGAAATCTATAGAGCATTGCCTTAGCTGTTACAAGTTGTTTTGTAGAGGAGAGAACTTTTGCACGATTTTTCTCAATAAGAATGGGTCTATGTTGATAATGCACAGCAAAAAATTTGCTGTTATAAGCAAAGACCTGAAAATATATTATGTAAATGTATAATAAATGTATGTGTTGTTGTATTTTTGATGAAATCAAACATAAATACTTGAAGCCGTTCATTTTTAAGATATAATCTCAAATCTATTCGACTAGAGCGATATTTCTGTAGAAAATTATTGCATATTTCACAGTTAGGCATTTTCATTGCTGTCTTATATTGTCGAACGTTCTCAATGACGAGGCGCATTCCACAGTTGATGGTGTGATTTTGATGTGTTGAAAATATATTTGATATTCAATTCACATACACATCAAACAGCCGACGGGACGATATTTTTTCTATCAAATTTAATTCAGTTAAGCAATGCCTCTGGCGCGACCAGCACCAATCACAATCACAATCACTCACAATCATTTCAGCTCGAAGCGAAATAAAATAAATAGAAAAACGCACGAGCACAACGCATCAAAGGCTTTGTCATGGTCCAAACATTTTTGGTCTAGAAAAGCCATTAACGTAACGGTTTTGTCAGTGTGTTCCAATGTGACCCTCGTGTACAGTTATACTGTGTTTTCCACTTTGCCATCAAAGCGCTTTCATATAAATCACATTTTTACAGGTCACAAACTGTGCATGCCTGTGTGTGTGTGTGTGTGTGTGTGTGTGTGTGTGTGTGTGTGTGTGTGTGTGTGTGTGTGTGTGTGTGTGTGTGTGTATGCAACGGAGACTTGGTTTTGCTGAGAAAGGTCAATTTAATATCATTTTATGAAAAGCAAGCAACTACTGAGTGATTGTATTTTCCATTTTCTCTCTGCATTCCTGTCTCTCTTTCTCTTGCTTTGTTTTGTGTGTGTGTGTGTGTGTGTGTGTGTGTGTGTGTGTGTGTGTGTGTGTGTGTGTGTGTGTGTGTGTGTGTGTTTGTCTCTCTCTCTCTCTCTCCACCTCTGTGTGACGCCAAGCAAACAACTTGATTTGGTCAAGTCATTGCTTGCCTGTGGTTGCTTGAAAAGAGCTTTGCAGATAGCTTGCACACACATACACACACACACACACACACACACACACACACACACACACACACACACACACACACACAGAGCCGTGTTCAAATGGCTTCAACATATCGAGTCACTTGCACAAAAGTGTCGGCTACATAACAACAAGTAAATTGCTTTGGCGCCTATGGTTATAACTACATGACACATACACACACACGGGCACACACACACATACACACACAGGCACACACACACATACACACACACATGCTTTGCAATAGAGTGAAATATATATAGTTGTCAATTTGAAAGTTGTATGTGTATGATGAAATGCGATGGTCATCGACAAACGTGTAGTTTGTTGCGTTAGCAAGAGTACAACATAACTTTGTACCCACTTGATCATTGTCCCACAGGTCAATAATTCAAACACACACACACACACACACATACACACACTCATATTGGACAGGTACAAGCGTACACAATGCTCGTGGCTTGTAGTGATTACGGCGTCGTGGTGCGATCTTACAATGCAATTACACCACACTTGTGTGTTTTGAAGCCAACAGGCATGAATCATTTGAGATTGCATCTTGAGACCATCTTGAACGCGTTCCACACACCATATATATATATATATATATATATATAGGAAAATTTTGAGAATTGTGAAAAATTAGCGGGCATTTTGAGAAGATACGGCATATTTATTTAACAGAGCACACAAATACCAGGTGATTGCCGATAAATAATCACAAATTCGCTAATTAATATCAGGCAGTCATAGCTATTGGTAAACGAGAAGAATTAATCGAAGTGACGTTTAATTAGGGGTGTGGTTCATATAGAGGATTTACGGTATATCATAATACATTGTGTGTGTGTGTGTACTATATATGACGCAATTACACACAGGATGAGCAATTTGAACGATAATTTCAGTCGGCCTACTAAATAGGCAAACAACCGGTTTTTATCACGACCAGTATATATTTATCTCGTATGACCCACGTGTTGTAACCACCCTACAATGGACGCACACACAAGCCACAGACATACAAACTGAATGGACCTCGAAAGATCTTTAAACGAATGCATTGCATTAATTGCGTAAAATATTGCAAATTATTTCCAGGAGCTTGCGTGTGTGCGTGTGTGCCTGTGTGTGTGTGTGTGTGTGTGTGTGTGTGTGTGTGTGTGTGTGTGTGTGTGTGTGTGTGTGTGTGTGTGTGTGTGTGTGTGTGTGTGTGTGTGTGTGTGTGTGTGTGTGTGTGTGTGTGTGTGTGTGTGTGTGTGTGTGTGTGTGTGTGTGTGTGTGTGTGTGTGTGTGTGTGTGTGTGTGTGTGTGTGTGTGTGTGTGTGTGTGTGTGAACAGGACCGTGTAGCAACTACACAAATCGATCTGACCTTTTAGAAGGGACCTGAACCTTGTCGGCAGGCCACCCAATGAACAGAGAGTGAGATTGCTGCGCGTCACCGCACTCCGATTCTGTTTGATTTTGCTCAAGTGCCGCCCAAAGCAGTGTCGTCCATTTGACATCTTCAAAGAAACACCCTCTTCTAGAACATGTGTGTGTGTGTGTGTGTGTGTTTGTGGCCAATCACGGAGAGGATTATCAGCGTATTCGGCGAACAAGTGATCACTGGTCTTGTCAACAGCGCTGGTGACGTTGAGCACACACACACACACCACCACCGCCGCCGCCGCAGCTCAGCCGATCCAAAACAGACAAAGCTCCATCTTGGAGGCAGGCCGCTCGCCGGCTCCGCGTGCCATTTTTTGACGCGCCGCGCCGGATTATAGCGGAGCACCAGAAACCCCTCGACAGCGTGCAGCCACGCGTGCACGATAGCCTGCCAATGCTCTCCGCTCTGCCCTCTGCCCTTGCCTTGTGTGTCAAGAGACAGAGAGAGAGTGTGTGTGTGTGTGAGTGAGTACGAAAGAGCAGCCGCTTCGTTGTGTTGTAATCGTCTTAGAGCTGTGGAGCTACAGTTGCACGTCTGGCGGCCGCGGCTGACACACACACACACACACACACACACACACACACACACACACACACACACACACACACACACACACATACACACACACATACACACGCATACACACACACATACATACACATACATACACACACAGAGTATCGGCCGCGAATTCTTGACGGATAAGCCGCGACCTAACACAAAGCCGACAGCATCACACACACATACACACATACATACATACACACACACGCATACACACAGTGATAGAGGTGTCACACAGCAGGGGACCGCAGCCACCATGATACCGCCTCGCGTCCTTCTCTCACTGCAGTGACCTCCACTTGGCTGCCTTGCTGGGTCTGTTTGTTGGTTGTCTTTGGGGCCGGCGCAGACGCCGACAACTTGAGATCTTTTGATCTGTTGCGATGCCGCCTGTCGTGCAGCTGTTGAGCACTTTCATCCAGAAGCAGCTTGAGGACCGGGCAAAATGGCGCTCATTCGGCCGAATTCGATGAGGCGCGAATCCAACTGGCTCCTGTGTGATTCAGGGTGTGACGTATCACGCCGCTTGATCGCGAAACTCTAGGTAATTGTAGGTAACTGTTGCTGTGGATTTTGTGCTGGAATAAAGGCGGAAGGTGTGCGCTGAATACGCCACTGGCAGATCCGGAGAAGGGAAGCTCATTGGGTTGAAGCCCCCTCCGCGTCCATCAACTACTCTTAACCAAGAGGTTTACTGAAATAAGTCAAGAAAAAAATATCTTGTTGATACAAGCATTATCGCAAAAAAGTTGCATAGTGACTCATGTACGTAACTGATCGTCCCCAAAACTCAGCTCCCCCAAAATTAATTCAGCCCCTTCTCCCACAAAAATGACACTCTGCATCCCCACTGGAATACACCAGCGGAGATATTCCGACATTATCATCGACCATATTCACATATTCGAATCAATTGATGAGATAAAGGCACAGACTTGGCAGACGAAATTCCAATGCCAGTATTTAATAAAAGACAACTAAAAACGTCATTCATTATATGAAGTTTAAAATGCTAGAAGCTGATTTCTAGTCTCATTTTTCTCATCAACTTTGTTTTTCTATCCATCCTAGTACAAGTTCATTATATTCCAAGCGCACGAATACTATTGTCGTAATGAACTCTTTATAGGTTGAAATTCCTACAAATTTATGAATCCATTTTTCATTTCACTAACCGTCGCTTTTCTGCTGACAAAACGCCCTTCCCAATTGCATCAGCACGTGTGCGTGTGTGTGTCTGTCTGCATGCATGCATGTATGTATGTGAGTGTGAGTGTGTGTGTGTGTGTGTGCGTGTTGGCTTGCTTGGCAGTCAATTTGTATCGCCCAACAACTATGTCAATGGAAATTCCTGATTCGATAAGTTGCCCTTTCAACACACACACACACACACCAGCACACACACACACACACACACACACACACACACACACACACACACACACACACACACACACACATACACACACCAGCACACAATTCTAAAGTTTCCAAATGAAATTGCTGCAAGTTGACAGGGAACTTTCAACGCCAATTGAGCTGTGACGTCACACTGGATCTCGCGTGCGTCATACAATGTGCATTCCTCTAGACACACACACACACACACACACACACACATGAATACCACACACTGGCTGCAACAATCCATACAGCAAAGTGGGGACACGAGAGGGGGTGAGTGGTGGGGAGAAGGGAGGGGGGGGCAAAAAGGCACAGCCTGGTGGTGGCACACGCCCATTGTGTGATATTTGACACACACACACACACACATACATATATTGCACTTAAACACATCGTCGGCGGCGACACTCGCGTCGATGCCGACGCGTCGGTGTCGACGCTTGGACGCTAAATTGACAGTATCGCCGGCGCCATGAATGTGTCGGTGCTCGTGCACGTGTCGTCGCAGCGGCGTGTGTTTTATTGGCAGCCGGAGGTGGAGGTGGCCTCGGCTAGCTGTGCACGTGCCACAGCCGCTCGCCTCAAAGCACTCGCGCGCGCTAATAAAACGCGAACCGGGCGCGAAATTGAGCTGTCTAGCAGCTAGGAGGCTTGTGTGTGTGTGTGTGTGTGTGTGTGTGTGTGTGTGTGTGTGTGTGTGTGTGTGTGTGTGTGTGTGTGTGTGTGTGTGTGTGTGTGTGTGTGTGTGTGTGTGTCGCTTTGTGTGTGTGTGTGTGTATGTGCGTGTATGATTGAGCGTGTGTGATGCTATACGCATATGCGTGTAGGCGTGTATGAAAGTGCACGTGTGTGTATGTATGTGTATGTGTGTGTGTGTGTGTGTGTGTGCGTGTAGTATAATGTGCAAACTGCAGCGGACAGCTACTGTGCATAGTTTTGCACTGTGCAATAATGCAACTGAGAAAGTACAGAGTTGATTCAAATGGGCATTACAAGCGTAGTAATATCGCATTTGTCCATTACGAGCCCAAGATGTCAATCGAAACTGTTACAAAAAGTTGTTGTTTTTCAAAATGCAAACAAAAGCATATTTTGCCTTGAGTCAGGCCAGCCTTGAAATTGTATTTGAGATTGTGATTTCATTGCAGCCAATCCAATATAAAATGCGATTAAAATTCAATATAATTAGATCAAATATAACTAAAGGCTTGGGCAAAAATAGCGTACAGCTGGCGTGAAATTTGGTGAATTTCAAATACACCAGCACCATAGCGCGTAAATGCATAAATTAAACAAAACAGACTACATTGTAAATTTGTCTCAACATTCAAGAGTTTTTGGCACTATTATTGCCACCAATGCCAAAGTGAACATTTCTTGCTTTCTTATCAATCAGTTTCACTTAAAAAAAGGCACACGTAGAAAATTGCTCAGCTCCGGAGTATGCATACGATCTCTCCAAAAGCGGCTGCGTTAAGTGCTGTATCATGTAGGCTTTGATTGAGCCAGGCTTCTGACACTCTTGTCTGATGGCCGTGAGAACCTGGTGTCTGCTACTTCTTGTGTGTGTGTGTGTGTGTATGTGTTTGTGTATTTGTATTGGCTCAGCTCAGGTGGCTCATTCTAACTACCATTGCAAAGCAGGAGATAGACGAAGATAAATTCATAATGAAAAGTTTATCCATATTAATTCCCTGTTGCAAAGACGCATATTGCTACGAGGACACTGGTCAGGATGTATTTGATGTCTTAACAAAAGCATGGGCGTAGATCCTGAGGGGTTATGGGGGTATATACCCCCGACAAATTGGCTGGGTGGTATGAATATGCAGTTATACTTCCCCCCCCCCCCGATAATTCTGCTGAGCTCAGTTCAGCATGGGTATATTATCATCAAAATCAGTACAGCAGAAAATTACAATGCACGAAAAATGTAAAAACATATAAATTAGTGAAAAATTATACTTTACGCATTATACCTTTCATTGAGGTATGTGTGTTGTAATTGAGTAGGCATAAAATGACTGAACGTCTCATGCAATTGTCCAAGTGAGTCAACTTTGAACACTAATGCATGATGGATGTCATCCCCCCGAGCCTCGACACAAATCTACGCCCCTGAACAAAATGAAGAAGTATATATTTTATCTCCAATACGCCTACATACAAGATATTTTAGAATGGGAACCACACGTGTGTCAAGAGGTTTTATCTGTGAGGCTACTCATGTCTGGACTGCACTGTCTAGAACAGTGGTTCTCAACCTGTTCGCACCCCCTGGAATCTCCTTGGAAGTTATTTTCGCAAATTTATCCCTTCAGTAGAAATGCGGATTAAATATATTTCTTCACACACTGTTTAAGAGGATCGAGCAAAATGTTTTTCCCCAGAGAAAAATATAATGCATAGTTAAAAACGTATAACTTTCTTATAAATATACTCTCGTATCACAAAAATCCTCACACCCCTTGCAAACTAGGCTTACATCCCCGGTTGATAATCCTTGGTTTTCAGTATCCTATTGGCTCTGTTCAATTATTGGCAACAAACAGTATTTCGACATTGGCCTTATGCGACTTATGATTGGCTTTGTATTAGCGACCCCCCCACCCTCCCACTCACCACATGCCACTTCTGGGTTACAGGCCGTATAACAGGCCCATTCTATTAGCACACACAGCGAGCAGAGAAATTGACATCATTACCATATCATCCTATGAGTGTATATATGTGTGTGTATTTGTACGTGTCTGTGTGCGTGTGTCTGTGTGATAGTATGTGTGTGTATGTGCGTGTATGTGTATGTGCGTGTGCTTGTATGTATGTATGTGTATGTGTGTGTCTATGTGATAGTGTGTGTGTGTGTCACATTTGTGTATGTGTGTGGATGTGTGTGGGGTCAATGTGCATGTGCATGTGTGTGTGTGTGTGTGTGTGTGTGTGTGTGTGTGTGTGTGTATGTGTGATAGTGGAACGTTAGAGTCTTGTCATCGGTATCGACGATAGCCGTGCTAGCAATATTGGTCGTCACTAACACCACCAGGGTCGTCTGCTACCAACGATAACACACCAGTCACACACATATACACACACACATACACACAGGCACACACACGGAGGATGAATTACTGGAATTACACGAGCAAACAATAAATGGGTTACAAGAAGCAGAAAAAAGTCCAAAAATATCGTTATTATAGGCGAGTTGAGCTGTAAACTCACCTGGTGCGACGCACTAGCTGAAAATGGTGTCAGTTGGACTGAAAGGGTGAATGATTTTATTGAGAACAATTTTCTAATCCAGCGCATTGAAGAGAACATTAGAAAAAGGGGAGTCGATCGGCCATCATTGCTGGATGTAGTTCTCACTAGACAAGAATAGCAAATAGATAACGTGTATTATAATGCTCAGTGGCCGCGCCGGGATATTTCTGATAGGGGGGCTGAGGGAGGCTAATGAAAAAATTGTGGGGGCCAAGAAAATAGTTGCGGGGGCTTGGCGAAGCATGAAGAGATACACTCGAACGCTGAATACATAATATTATAATAAGGGACTGGGGCACACTGATTCAGTCCTCGAACTTCAAGTAAAATTTCAGGACTTCATTTACAGCGGTAATAAATTTTAATGTCCATGATTATGATTTTTCGGGGGGTTTAGGGAAGCTTGGCATATTTTAAGGGAGGCTCCAGCCCCACATGTCCCCCCTTGGCGCCGCCACTGATAATGTTCCATTAGATAAAAGTGATCACTTTACCATCGAATTAGATCTAGTGACTACAAGACAAATAGTGAATACGACACCAATTAACGGAAAAAAGGCAGACTTTCAAAGAGGAAAATAGAAAGAGATGAAGGAACATTTCGGCAAATATTGACTGGAGTGTAGCACTCGAAATCAGGACCTTACTGAACAATATGACAAGTTTTGTGATATCTGCAAAGAAGCTGTGAGAAAATATGTGCCGGACAAGCGGACGGAGTTTTCAAGGAGACAACAATGGTTGAATAGAAAATGTTGCAAGCAAAGGAAAGAAAAAATAATACTTTGGAAAAAGTACAAAAAGAAAGAGGACAAGCAAAATCAAATATAATACAAAAAGTGTAGGATAAACTACACAAATGCAATTCGAGATACCAAACTGCAGTATGAAAAGCACATTGTGGATAAGATACTAGAGAACCAAAAGCTTTATCACAAGAATGCCAATAGCAAAACGAAGGTGA
This sequence comes from Sacculina carcini, assembly GCA_916048095.2. Taxonomy (NCBI): domain Eukaryota; kingdom Metazoa; phylum Arthropoda; class Thecostraca; family Sacculinidae; genus Sacculina; species Sacculina carcini. The sequence continues at coordinate 6,901,464 of OU696576.1, forward strand.
AGGATGAAATCCATTATATGATTCACAGCCACACACAGTATTTCGATGAAGAACAAATATGTGAAATATGTGAAATATGGACAGGAATTTTCAATCTGTTTATATAGAGGAAGTTGAAGACAGCAGATTGGGGGGGGGGTGAGCGAAGAGGAGCATGCAAAATGGAAATTTTTTGACATTTCATTGAAAGAAGTTTAAAAAGAATTGAAACGAATTTACAAAAATAAAGCAAGTGGACCGGACGGAATATCAGAGTGCGTGTCAAATGAATGTGCAGAAGAGTTGAGTACAACATTGCACCATATAATAAGGAACTGGCTGGAAAAGGGAATACTACCATGCATCTGGAAAAGAGCAAATATAACACCGTGGTGCAGTTGTTAGCACACCCGCCTCACAAGCGGGAGGTCCGTGGTTCGAAACCCGGCGGAGCAGAATTTCATTGGGTGAATTCTATAATCCCACAACCCCTGTCCACCCAGCAGTAAATGGTACCAGATATCAGCCATGAGTTGTGTCATGCATTCTGGGGAGGTGGCCCTCTCTAATACGCATTTCGTCCTTGTGGCGCCATAGCGTGGAGAGGGTCGGTTCTGCGGTGGCAGCGAGTTGCACGGGGCACGCCTGTGTGTTCATAAGCTTCGGCTTCTTTCCGTGTAGCAGTTGTCACTAAGGCCATTAACCATTTAACCATTTAACCAGCCTTTAACCATTGCACAAAAAAGAGATCGTGGAGATCCTAGAAACTATCGACCAGTGTCACTTACATGCATACCGTGTACATTTATGGAAAGGATCATTCGCAGAATACGGGTATTGTTTCTGGAAAGACATAGAGTACTATGCCTGTGGGCTCAGGGAAAAAACCCACAACAACAACCTTATTGAGTTTCTACCAGAAAGTAACGACGACAATTCATGAAAGAGATGGGTGGGTGGATGCGACCTATGTAAATTTTGAGAAAGCATTTGATAGAGTACCACACAAGAAGTTATTATTTAAGCTGAGAGAAGATGGGGGAGAGCATGGAAAATTGCAGGATTGGATGGGAAATTTTGTATGGAAAATAGAGAAATGAGGACAAGTCTAAGAGGGAAAAATCATCATGGATTGCAGTGAAAAGCGGAGTAGCACAGGACACGGTGCTGGAGCCAATATTGTTCTTGGTCTATGTGAATGATAAGAAAGATATGCAGCCGATGTGCTCGTATATGAATATATTTGCCGACGATCTAAAGGTGAGGATGACTGCGAAAAACTACAAACATATCTAGAAAATTTGAATTGCTGAAGTCAAAAATGGCAGATAAAATTTAACACGGAAAACTGTAATATTTTAAGATTTGGAAAGGGAAAGAGACGACTACGTTGGACATACAAAATAGGAAATAATATGCTGAAAGAAGCTGAGATGGTGAAAGATTTGCGAGTTTCTATCATTTCGACTATGTCACAGGAAGCTCATATTGCTGAAATGGTAAAAAATGCCAACTATCAAGCTGCTAATATCAGAATTACATTTGCCTACAAAGACTCTGCCATAATCAGCAGTACGGATCCTGGAGTACGCAGTTAGTGTGTGGAATGCTCACCTACAAAAACATATGAAAATGCCGGAGAAAGTACAAAGAGCGATAACAAGAACAATGCCACAATAACAAAGTATTGAATACATTGGAGAGATTTGAAAAGCTGAATGTGTCTCTAAATTGAAGAATATAAGAGAACGAGGAAATTTGATAATGATTTTCAACTGCTTGACCAGCAGGGAAGACACTCAAAATGAAAAATGGTTCATTTTGTCAGCGTCAAAATTGAAAGGAAACAAAAGAACACATTTACAAAACCAAAATTATCGAGATGTGGAGCAATTCAGCTTTCCTATTAGGAGTACATAAGACATATGACCGGCAAAAGTAACAAACCAGATAACTGTGAAATGTCTCAAAGATATATACGATAATTGGAAGGCAGCACTCACGAGTTTTTCACTCTTTCCTGCTTACTACAACTCGGTGAGACACACACACACATACATACATACAAACACCAATCACACACACACACACACACACACACACACACACACACACATACACACACACACACACACACTTACACACACATACACTCACACACATAAACACACACATATATATATATCCTCTATTTGAACGGCATTTCTAATATAACGTTACTTTGATTAAATATTCTCTATTCTTGGCAATAGCTATGACTGACTGATTTTTATCAGTGAATTTGTGATTACTCAACAGTAATCACCCTGTATTTGTGTCTTTTGCTTAACAAATATGCACCCGTTACCTGGTTATTTCTCTATCCATAACATTGATTGTATCTTCTCCAAAATTCTGATCAGCTAGTCAAAGAAAATAGAGCGGCACCCTCTTGAATTGAACGATACTGAGGGGGAAGGTTTGAAATATTGAACGGCATGCCGCTCAAATAGAGATGTTTTACGGTATATGCATATGTATATGTATATATAGTAAATTGCATATTGTAAGTGTCACATTCTCTCTCTCTCTCTATGTGAGTGTGTGTGTGAGTGTGAGTGAGCCTGTATGTGGCACACAAAGCCCCGAGGGCGATGGCACAATACAAACTCGACAAGAGCACAAAAGTCCAATGTCAAAACCATTCGCGCCGTCATCTGCATATGCATCACCGTATGCATCGCTTGCTGCTTGGGCGTATGTGTGTGTGTGTGTGTGTGTGTGTGTGTGTGTGTGTGTGTGTGTGTGTGTGTGTGTGTGTGTATGTGTGTGTGTGTGTGTGTGTGTGTGCATGTGTGTGTGTGTGCAATGGCTCAGTTTCGAAGTTGAAAGCTGTCGTGGTGAATACGCAACCATTGACGACGAGTGTCGGTACAAAGTGGGCGGAGCCAAGCAGCGATGCAGCTGCAAGCCACGCCCACAACAGCTGTCGCCAACCACAGAGAGGTGGGATGCACGTGTGTGCCAAAACACACTTAACTTGATTGTGAAACAATCTTAGTTAACTTAGTTAATCTATGAGTCAAGCAATCTGAGATAAGTAATGACTGAAATTGCATGTATAAATAATGAAAATATATATTATAATTACTTAATATTTTTCACGTATTTTTCATGAATTTCACATGTCATTATTACAACATATTTATTATTCATGGATATAATCGTGCATTGCTGGTTAAAAATCACGCCTCACGTGTGTTCAGCAAAATAGCAAATTGAATCTCAAACTGCGTCGATACGACAATGAAATTGCATTGAAATTCCTGCAATGCACGCTGCAATTTCCCACGCAACGCAACGCCGCGTCGGCGGAAAATATTTGCAACACCCATTCACTCACTGCTCTGTCGAATGGCTTTCTCACGCTCCTATGCTCTGTAATTTTTGCTTTTTATATTTGATGCATGAATGCAAGTTCATAGTTATTTATTTTTGCGTCGTCAAAGAGTGTGCAGTGTTTGTTGGAATATCATAGCGAAATTTCTGTTTAACCCATCACTTCTTATCAATTGTACTGAGTATTGTTGTATTGAACAACTTTGACATTTGCAAATTTGTAAATCAATTTTTTGGTAATATGTTATCAAACATTAAATAAGAGTTCATCATATGAGATCACCGTGAGATCCTATGACGCAGAAGTGTCCTTAGCCCACATATTTAATGTTGAAATATGCGTGTATGTGTGTATGTGCTTGTGTGTGTGTGTGTTACATGTGTATGTGCGAGGGTACAGATGTGCCAACGAAACGATGATCAGATAACAATAGAGCAACGCAGACTGACACAAAAAAATAACCAGGTCAATGACCTCAGTGAACCTCAAACTTATTTGCACTTAGAAATCTAAGACCCATTGTCTTTGCGATATTCCCAAGCCTGAACAATGCCAATGCTTACCGTGAGTGCTATAGTACATATTTTATGTGTGTGTGTGTGTGTGTGTGTGTGTGTGTGTGTGTGTGTGTGTGTACATCATAGCTACAAGCAGTTCACACAAGCGTATGTGTTTTTGTGTGTCAGTGGGATCTGGTACAATATTGCCCTATGAACATATTAGCCACAAACTCCCGCATCCTCACATACTCTGCAATAGGGCAATATGTTCACCTCGGCCAGTGTAGTGTCAAAGGCGTACCAAGTGCGGTGAGTGCGACTGCGGTTTGTGGCCAATATGCTCAGTTTTCACCATAGCGAAATTTCAGTGGTTTTCAACACAACGCACGAGTTTGTATACAAGAGGCAGCTAGCACCTAACTGTGCGGTTATTGGCTAGGCTCGGTAATCTAGCCTGACCTAGCCTGGCCTGAGCTAACTTAACCTAGCCCAACTAGTAACCACACACATTATGTTAGGTGCTAGCTACCTGCAGTAAAGAAATTGTGTGTTGTGTTGTAAACCACTGAAATTACGCTATGACGAAAAGTGAGCATATTGTCCACAAACCGCAGTCGCACTCACAGCACTTGGTACGCCTTTGACATTACGCTGGGGTGAACATATTGCCCTATTGCAGAGTATGAGAGTATGCGGGATTTGGTGGCTAATATGTTCATAGGGCAGTATTGTAGTACTCCCTGTCAGTGTGTGTATGTATGTGTGTTGTGTGTATGTGTGTTCATATGCATGTGTGGGTAATGTGTGTGTTTGTGTGTCTGGGCCAGCAAGTGTTCGTGACGTGTTCAATGAATGATGAGGGTAAAAAGTGCGTATATGTGTGTGTGTTTGCGTGTCAGGCCCGGAATAAGCTGGCGGGTGTCCAAAAGGGGTCGTAGTCTCTCTCTCTCCTTCTCTCTCTTTCTTCCTCACTCACTCTCTCTCTCTCTTTCCACAAATATGATTATGGTGTTCTTTTTTTCTAAGAGGAGATCGCATGATGTCTGTCTTGCTCGTGAAGCATTTTGATCAAGGGCGGTGTATTTTTCAGTGAATGACACATAGTCTCCTAGCCCTCTCCCCAATCCGACCCTGCTTCATGTGTGTGTGTGTGTGTGTTTGTGTGTGTGTGTGTGTATATGTGTGTGTGTGTGTGTGCAGTGATAAAGCAGGCAGCAGTTCAATGCCTTGTGAAATTAATTCTCATCGATAAATGACACCACCACATACACGCCACCACAGACACGCCACCACAGACACGCCACCACAGATATGCCACCACAGACACGCCACCACGGACCGCACCAGTGTCGATTAGATGGCAAATGTTATGACAGCACTGGCAGACTTCCTTTTCACGCCGTTCTTGTCGTTCTCTCTTGGAAACCACTCCTTGTGAATCATGAAGTCCCTGGAGGGTTCATTCTTGGAGTCCCTCGAGGGCTCATTCTTGGAGAATCATTCACAATTGCGCAATTGTAGTTCGCTCTTGAATAATGACTTGAACATTGTTATCACGAAATTTATTCACTGCAGACGATAATAGTTCATCAGCTATCTGTTCACTAGCACACACGCAAACACATACGCATACACGCAAACACACACGCATACATACACGCTACTTCGACTGTCATCGCCGACAAGTTATTATTTGTAGAACATCATCTGTTGATAAAAAAACGGAGAGGCACACAAGATTGTAGCTTCTGCTTGTGTGAACTGTGTGCTCCTCTGATCTACTCTTCCATCAAACCTCACCTCATTTGTAGCAGAAAAATAAAGCACACACACACACGCACACACACACGCACACACACACACACACATGCACACTCATATCGCCACACATACACATATACATCGTAGCTAAAGCTGATACACACGATTTAAGCTGTGATAAGTTCACCTGATAAATACAAACGCAATTTGTCCGACACAACATGCTGTTTTTGGCAAATAATATATAGATATAAATATATATTCAAAACTGAATCGACACAACGGTTAAAAATTACACATTAACGCGGATATATTTTGCCTAAGTTGTGGTTTGGGATGGGCCTATATAGCTTGGTAGTGAAATGACTGATTAAATCCGTCCCAATGATTTAAAATTATTGTCCTGACGCAGTTAGCATTGATGTCGTTAGCTGTACACTGATGTCACATTAAAACAACCCAATATAAATGTGGTGTGTAAATGAAAGAACCCATAACTAAACTAAGCAAGGCTTTAATCAGCCGGCATGCTCCACCGCTGGTGTTATCTCAAGCTCTCGACATCGATGGCATTTGGGGCGGCTATCCAAGCTTATACACACATTTGAACTTGCCGGTCTAACGAAAGACAATATCCGTACAATTTACGGTCACGTATAAACACTACTACGCATCACAAAAGCAATTCACATTGAGCCGCTGGAAAAACATGTTCAAACATGTTGATTGTGGTTATACTGGTCACGTGTAGATGTCGCTGATGTCGCAAGCGCTTGGCCAATCACAGGGCCGTGTCACTGAAGGCGCGACCAATAGTTCATCGCGTTGACGTCGGTGGCTGTGTGTGATTGGCCGCTGTGAATTTGCAGTGGAACCGACAGACCGGCCGAAAGAACACCTGAAAATCAAAAGTACCACTTATTTCTGAATCGATCTTATCACCAAATGTTTTCGCTGATCAGAGCTGATGCGAGGTCGTACGCCCCTTCCCCTTTGATGGGTTACTTTATGATAAAGTTTAATATCATGCGTGAGGCAACAGGGCCCCTCAACACCTGGACCCCGACCGTGGGGTTCGGTGGGCGGTTGCTACAGATATGTCACTAATCTTAATGATATATGTAGATACACGGTGGTTGAGAAACAACTCATCTTTCTTTGGGCATTTGAGTGATGATAAGATATACAGCTTGTCAAATAACCTGTCATCGTCAGCAATATATCAAGGTTGAAGGTTAAATGTCTCAAGTGACAGCTGCTACAGGGGAAGAAGCCGAAGCTTATGAACACACAGGTGTGCCCGTGCGGCTCGCTGCCACAGTAGCTTATCCAGAGTGCATTTTTGGGGGGCTGAATTATGAATGAGGGACTAGGTAACGTGTGAAGGAAATGATTTTGGGCATTTTCAGTAATATATACACACATTTACACACACAATAATGTGCGAATATGTATAGCGATGATAGGTATATACAGCAATTTTACAGAAATGTATTTTTTCTTGACCTTTTTTAGTGAACCTCTTGGTTATGGGGAGGTGATGGAAACATTTGGGAGAGGCTTCAGCCCTCTGAGCCCCCGTCTGGATCCGCCAGTGCGCTGCCACCGTTGAATCGACCCTCTCCACGCTGTGGCGCCAAAAGGACGGAAGACGTATTAGAGAGGGCCACCTCCCCGGAATGCATGGCACAACACATGAATGATATCTGGTACCATTTACTGCTAGGTGGGCAGGGACTGTTGGATTATATAATTCGCCCAAAGGAATTCTCCGTCATGATTCCAACCACGGACCTCCCACTTGTAAGTCGGGTGTGCTACCACTACGCCACGGAGTCCAACAAATATAATTACATTAATTAGATTTTATAACGTTATAATAAATACTAATTACTGTAATATTGCAATTTCCAGTCGTTTAATACCTCATTTCTGGTGTTTAGTGTCGCTCACTTTTACATCCAGCAGCTATAGCAACGATACAGCAACACATACAGAGCTAAGCCGGTGAGGCTGCCGTGACGATATAATGTGTCACCTTGAAAAAAAGCAATGACAACCGCTGCTTCAGATCAGCTTATCCATCTCACAGCCAAACACCGGTACTAGATTCAGCAAAACTCACCAGCATATGTCGACTAGCAAATAGAGACTGAACCGGTTCCTGGCAGTAATTATTTCTCGCATGACCGCTCGCGCATGCGGCAACGAAAAAACCGAACTAGTGTCTAATGCTGCAGACCGCATGCTTGAGTGTGTGTGTGTGTGTGTGTGTGTGTGTGTGTGTGTGTGTGTGTGTGTGTCGGTGTGTGCGTTGTTGTACATGTGAGTGTGCACAGGAGTGGAATTGAAACAGCCTTTTACCGTCTGCTAAGTGTACACATGCACTAGTGATCGATTTGAAAGCGTTGCTCAGCAGAAAAACCACCGTGTAAATTGCTTCATTCGCGACATTTTCCAGTCAATGGTCTTCGATCATTCGGTGACAAACAACCAATTTTCCAGACAAGTGCGGATTGCTTGGATAATGCACGCAATGAATTTGGACACATATCATATGGGATCACAGAAACGCAATTAGCTTTCCACGGCGAATGCTTGCTGAGTTCAGTTCATACGCTACGTGCTTCTATGTCTCATCTTAGACATGAGTAAATGTTACCTGTCTAATGTCTAATACCTGATAGCCTTTGCTGAATTCACTTGTGTCAAGCCCCTGAGGGTGAAAATTTGATACAGAACAGATTGGTGTCGAGACTCGAGGATATGACATCAATCATGGATTATTCATCATTTGGTCAATTGCATGAGACCCACAACCATTTTATGCCTATTCAATTACACACATACTTCAATGAAAAGTAGATTGCGTAAAGTATAGTTTTTCACATATTTATAATTTTTACATTTTATGTGTAGAATTTTTTGCTATGCTCATTTTGATGACAATATACTCAATAAACTGAATTCAGCAGAATTATTGGGGGGTAAAAAAGCATATTCATACCACCGCCAATTTTTCGGGGTTATATATACCCCCATACACCCCATGAGCTACGCCTTTGATACAGAACAGAACGCTTGCCAATAACTGCTGTTATCGTGTCGGTGTCCTCGCCAGCTCACCTGTTCCCGTCGTGCTCACAACGCCGGCCGCATGCGTCACGCCACCACTGGCCGCGCCACCACTGCCTCCAGTTGCCACCACTCCGCCGGCCGTCGAGTAGCCGAGATGAGCGGTGGCCAGTGTCTGCTGATGAGGCGTCGACATCACTGCGCCGCCACACGAGTCCGACACGCCGCCGGCCGAGCTTTGCATACGGGAGCTGTAGCCGCCGGCGTGAAGGCCCGACAAATGGTCGAACATGTAGGGCGAGTAGCCGGCGGCGGCCGCGGCGGCGGCAGATGACATTCCGCTCAGTGCCGGCGACATGGAGCTGCACACGACACGTGCAAGGTCACATAAAGGTCATACAAGGTCACACAAGATCGCACAAGGTCACACAAGGTCACACAAGGTCATAAAAAGTCATAAAAAGTCATACAAGGTCATACAAGGTCACACAAGGTCACATAAGGTCACACAAGATCACACAAGGTCACATAAGGTCACACAAGATCACACAAGATCACACAAGGTCACACAAGGTGATAAAGTGGTGTGTACTGGGTCATATTATGATCCTGGCATCAGGGAGTGATATTTTGAAGCAGGAAAGATCAATCACGCACGAATACGTTGTTTCAATAAGCCATTCATCCAACAACTTTGCGGCTCGTGAGTTATTTGGTTCTGAGACGCGGATAATATGGTTGCTGGGAATAATGATAGTTGATAAGGTGTGCAATAAATGTGTGTCACTTTCTGTATTGATACAGCTTCGTCTGACTGGAATCCGTCTAACTTACCGACGGAAAATTTGCTCTGGATTGTTATATAATGCTGGATTGTTATATAATGCTGGATCGTTGTTATGCTGCTCTTGTGAAGTTACCGTAGATCCCCCATGCCACCGTTCAAGCCTGAAATACTAGGTTTTTACTAGCACGGTCCAATAAGCCCAGCAAAAATGTGAACTTTTTTCCGGTTCATATACATATATAATACATTGAAAACATATATTCTATCTTATCATTTGCGTGTTAATTTACGTTATTCATCAAACTAATACACATATATGTATCTTATTAACATTGATATAATTCATACTATAATGACACATGCTGTTTTGAATAAGCAAAACTTTGGCATAATGACTTATTTTACCCTGAAATAGATCTAGCCATTAAGCCCACCATAGAAAATATGCAGCAGAACTTTGGATAAAAATATGGGCTTAATAGCCGGGATCTACGGTATTCAAATAATTGTGTGAAGTACCTGTAGGTATCGGCCATACTGATGGGCTGATGTATGGACGGGTACATGGTGTTGAGACAACCGGCAGCTGCTTGCAGAGGCAGTCGGGCGGCGGCGGCCGCTGCAGCTGCTGCCGCTTGATGATGATGATGATGGTGATGATGATGGGCGGTCATGGGATCAGTGGTGGCGCCACCAGCACCGCCACCACAGCCGCCACCGGAAAGTCCGCCGCCGCCGCCGCCACGTCGCTGGTTGCGCAGTTTCTCCTCGCGACGCCATTTGGCACGACGGTTGCTGAACCAAACCTGACAGACATAGTAAATATACAACAACAACAACAACAACATCCGTGTATTTGATATAGCGCACTAATCAACAAAGGCGCGATAAACATGAGATATAGAGATACAGGAGCAATAATTACATCAAAACGGAAGCTCGAAAAAGAAGAAAACAAGAGCTAGCAAGGACAAAAATATATCAGGGAAGAAAAACACCGAATTATTTTATGCTGAAAAAAACAACCACAAAGACAAAATATATACAAAAAATACAATAAGATAATAAGACAATAAAATATGATAAAATAAGAAATATAGTAAGGCAGATATAATAAATAGAAAAATTGATAGAACTGAATTGAATTGATTGAATTGATAATAATTAATATAAAATTATTGATAGATCAAATAGATTGATCGTTGAGCGGTCATCGAATTGGGTATGTTCACGAAATAACTCGGTTTTCAGCGGAATAGTTGGCGTACTGCTGTGTGTATACAAGTATGTGTGTATATTATTATGCTAATGATTTTGTGATTCTGTTTGTTGTAGTGTTGAGCAAACGTTCGACTCAAACGTGTCTTGATTGGAATTCGTAGCGGAGCAAATAAAGTCATATGGGATGCTCATTGAGGTAATTCATCTTTGCATTGCCTTCTTACAAATTCCCTTGTAAGGATATATAAAGTTATACGGTCACAGTGATTGAGCAGTGAAAAATTGTCAGATTAAAATAAACCATTAAAGTGTATTAAAATGT
>OU696576.1:6917487-6949987 GCA_916048095.2 Sacculina carcini
TGAACGCTGACTACATAATATCATAATAAGGGACTGGGGCACACTGATCCAGTCCTCGAACTTGAACCATAATTGAAGGACAATTTATATTGAACGAAACGATGTGAATACCATACGAGGATAGAGCATATAATGGCACATTTACACACATGCAAGCGTCATTACAGTAAGAAATACTTAACTACTGTAAGACAAATAAGATTACTGTAGGAAAATATAGTTTCATCTACAGTGGTAAGAAATTGTAATGCCAATGAATATGGTTTTTGGGGGGGGGGGTGCTTAAGAGGGGCTCCTAACCCCCATCCCCGCCGCCACTGACAGCGAAAGTCGTGCATACCGTGAGAACGCGCGCGGTCACACGATACTAGTGTGTGCTGCATTGCTCGTGCTGTACGGATGCGTGTGTGTGTGTGTGTGTATGTGTGTGTGTGTGTGTGTGTGTGTGTGTGTATGTTGATGTGTCAAAGTGGACATCGCCATGTCTGTCGTCATGAAGCTCTGGAACCCACTGACTGTTTGCGCAATAAAGTAGTACGTCTGTTTTCGGTATTGTGCAATATTTTGTCTGACCTTCAATATCGCTTCCACACGACACAATATTTGGCATAAATCAAAATATTTTGCATAAGATTGTGCAATCCACATTGTACAATATTATTGATTGTCTACGGAAGGATGGGCTACTCTGTCTAGCCCAGTGGTTTCCAAACTTTTCTAGTTTGCGACACCCTTGGCAAGTCTGTAATACATATGCATAAGGAAATACATATTTAAAATATCCGTTGTTTATATTTTTTTTCATTTCGACATTTTGCATCGGTGTAACAACATCTTATACATATATATGAACATATTCTTTACACGGATCCTGCTATTACAAAAAGAGGTATTATAATACAAATATGCAATTTTTCCCCTGAATTTTGGCGGCATCCTCAAAAGATCTCACGGTACATTGGTTGGCAATCCCTGCTCTAGCCAATGCTCATCTATAAGCTTATTTCTGCTTATTATTTATTAAATATAACTTTTTCAATTCGTCCAAGTGATTTATCCTGTACCTTTCTCCAGCGAATCGATTTGGTCGTTGGTGAAGGATGTTCGGTTTCGTTGCAGCTTGCGCTTGAGCCGCAGTCGCATCTGAGAGTCTTCATCTGCCGAAGAGTTGTGATCCGAGTTGCCGTCCGACGTCGGATCGGTGGCCACGTCTGCATAAATACACCAACAACAGCAACAATGAAGCGCTGCAATGTTTCTGCAATGTCTTCCACTTTCTCGCATGCATACGTGAGAAGATTCTAGATAGAAAGAAGATACCTGCTTTGTATCCGCATATATACATGTATAAGCGCATATATACTTGTGCTTGTGTGTATATGTGTATGTGCGTGTGTGTGTGTGTGACCTCGGAACGAACGTGTAGGTTGTGTGGGGATGAGTGGGCTGGGTAGTGGGCGTGTTCTCGTCAGGCGGCCATTCTAACACGCACACACACACACACACACACACACACACGCACAGACACACACACACACACGTTGGCTAATGGACATTGTGGTAGAGTGTTTGAGATGGAAGCTGCTAATGTACATGGGCATATCATGCGTGTGTGCTGCGTTGTCTCTCACAGTCGTGTCGACATACACACACACACACACACACTCACACACACACACACACAGGTCGTATATTTGTGCCAACTCACGCGTATAAGTGTTCGTGCGTGTGCGTATTCGTGTAGATATGTGCTGGTGTTGGTGTGTGTGTATGTGTATGTGGTTGCACTTTCCTGAAGATACACGCGCACTTGCTAAATGAGTTAGCAATAAAAAGAAAGCATAAAAAGGTGAATGCACAAAAAGCGTGAATGTAGAATGTATCACCAAAAAAATCATCACAGCCCAAAAGGAGAATGGAGCGATACTGCATTGTAAAGGCAGATCTATCTAGAGGATGTCACGCTTTCTGATCTCAGCCGAAATTGGCCCATCACAAGCGTGCGTCTTCTGTGCGGACAGCTGGTTTATCGTTGCACTAATTAGCACGCTAATTCGCCACTAACACCTCACAATATCACGCTGTACGAGCACGTTCAGCGGCGAGCTAGCTAAAAGCAATTTCATGTTGTTCGTCATGGTGGCGCCCGCCGTCGCTATGCGCGTGCAAAGTGAACCAGGGCACCTTCTTGTCTCTCAGCCAATTATATTGTCGACATTTTGCACGCATACCTGTTACAAGCGTTGTGTGTGTGTACGCACACGGATAGGTCATTACTATTATTATAACTTATATTAATGTTAGTAATAATATTATTATCATTATGATTAATTAGATGCAAATTAGCCAGTAGGTTGGAATGAGTGCAAGTGCACTATTACCACCCTGCGGTGGCCCCATGTGTACGGGAAGTGCCCAAAAGATATAAACAGCACAATAGTTCGAAAAGTAGGGGTTTTATTGAGGAAGACTAGAAAGTTAATGAAGAACTAATCAAAGAAGAAATAAACGACGAATCAAATAAAATTGTCAAATCAAAAGACTAATTAACAGGCTGATTAAGATATTATAGTAATATGTAGATGCGTGTATGTGTGGGTGTATGTCGTTCCCATTATGAACATTGGCCGGGAATGTATGGGGTGAAAAATGACTGTGCGCTTTTGTAAGCAATGCGAATTTTTGTGCACAAAAGCAAGCAGACACCATTCTATAGTTTTGTTTTAATATATCTATAAATATTCTAAAAATAAATGATTATATAAATAATTATACATAAATTAATATACTTATATCAATTCATATTAATATTATATTCAATATGCTGAAAATGAATTTGCACAATACTTGCAGACACCAAATGACTCACACGCACACACACACACACACACAAACGTAACGGCGTCAGTTTGCAGACAAACAGGTTATATATGAAGACAAACAAACATTCAGATAATTACCTGAGTGGCAGCACTGATGATCACGTGTGTGTGTCTGTCTGTCTGCCTGTCTGTGTGTGTCTGTCTGTGTGCTTGTATGTATGTGTGATACGTGTGTATATGTGATGTGTGAGTGTATGTCTGTGTATGTATGCGCGTGTGTGCAAACTTGTAGATTTACTGGAATCAGGAATTGTGGATCAACATGAAGAGAGCCTGTACGTATATGTGTATATGTATGTGTGTATGTGTGTGTGTGTGTGTGTGTGTGTGTGTGTGTGTGTGTGTATGTATGTGTGTGTATGTGTGTGTGTTCACCAGAGTTGATTTTAATCCTGCAATCATGTTGTTTGCACACGCTTATTTGCTTGCATGCGTGCTTGTGTGTGTGTGTGTGTGTGTGTGCATGTCTACGTGCAAATGCAATGCTAGACAATTGCACAGACATGCTTGACACACACACACACACACACACACACACACACACACCAGCACACATGTGTGTATGTGTGTATGTGTGTGTGTGTGTGCGCACAAATAATCCCCGACTCAACACTCCAATAAGTTTCGACAAATACACACACACACACACGTATTTGCTCTTGTTGTGTGTGTGTGTGTGTATGTGTGTGTGTGTGTGTGTTGGTGTGTATGTGTGTGTGTGTGTGTTGGCGTGCAAGTGTTTAATATCGCTAGCACATCAATCAGAGAGCGCGACTATTTGTCCAACAGTCTATCGTCGACGGCGACGCGGCGCCAGCGTCGACACCGACGCACGTGCCCGCCCGTCCGCCTGGCCGGCCGGCCGAGGCAGCGCCGCGTCACTAATTGCGTCACTTCCGGTCGACGGCACACGCCTCTGATGCAAACGACTTTGTCGGTGTGTGTGTGTATGTATGTATGTGTGTGTGTGTTCTCGTGATAGAGAAAGCGAGAGACGTAGAGAGAGAAAGGGAGAGAAAAGAGAGAGTGGGGGAGAAGGACAGAGTGTGTGTGTGTGTGTGCGGTGCTGTGTGGCCAGAGTAAAGCAGAAATTGGCCAGAACAGCGCTTGCAAACACGTGGCGCACAATTGTCGGTGGGGGAGGGGGGAGGGGGCTGCCTAGTGGTGGGGGTGGGGTGTGTGAGGAGAGGGCACTATCTCAGATGCAGAGTGATACCGGCGCGACAGGGATAAAATCCTTCGACCGGAAGATAAAACAGCACTCACACACTCCACACACACACACACACACACCCTTCACAAATGCCCTCACATCCCCTAGCACACACAACCACACTCATTTCATTTTCCTCTCGCACTCGTGCGCGCTCTCTGTGTGTGTTTCTTCGATGCTGGTGGTGGTGGTGGCAGCAGTAATAGTGTGCCGGCGCTCATTGGCGCGATAAAAATGCGCGCCACCGGTGCGCGAGATGCCACAGTGCTGGGGTGTCGTGCAGTGTGGCGGAAAATCGCTGAAACAGAGACGTCGGCCGTCGAGCCAAGCCGAGCCAAGTTTGCACACACAGGACTTTGCACAATTGCAAGCGGCCGCGTATATAACGTATATATATATATACATATATATATAACTGCAGCACCAAAATTCACCGACACAGACTCTAAGTCTGTCTTTTTATGCAAATGCCGCCTCTATCCCCAGCCAGATACACACACACACACACACACACACACGCACACACACACGCACACACAAGCACACTTGAGTGTGTGCTTGCTAGTGTATGAGCCAGTCGTTTCGTAAAACTCTTTCACAGCGCAAAGTGGTTGCCTACCTGGACAAAACAGCAGTTTCATCTGCTGTCGAAAGTGATGGCACATATATATTCAGGGGGTGTTGTGCTACAATGCCTAGCCATCGTCGATTAATTTTACGGCTTATGAAGCTAAACATAATTAACTTTTCGAGGCAGTCTTTGACGGTCCCCGAAAAGCACACCGCAGGTCCGGCCTCCACACACAGGTTAACTCGCAGTGACTAACAGCACACAGAAAACTGCACGGCTTTGAGAAACTGTCTTTGAGAAACGAGCTCGACTGTTTCACCTCGCCAGGGAATCGAACCCGAGATCTCTCGTGCACAAGACGTTCGTGTTAGACACTCGGCTGCAAAGCGGTCATCTAGAAAGGTAATAATATCTTTACCGAGTATGTGATCTGCGTAACACAGACCCACGTTCTTAAACTGAGAATTTCGCCAATCGAATAAATCGTCTTCTTACGATCTATTTCCAAGGCAATTCCCAGCCTGTTCTCAAAACTCAACACTACCCGGCTTCTCGTATCTTACATCTACCACTGAAATTGTTCCGCTTGCGTAAAACAAACTTCTTGCGTGGTTCATTCCATGCGGCTGTGTCTGACAAATCCAACGTCACATTGTCATATTTTGGCGTCGCCACTCTGTGACACGGACAATACCATTATTCAACCACTTTTCATCACCCTTCGTCTTGTTCAGCATGTGTGTGTGTGTGTGTGTGTGTGTGTGTGTTAGCTAGCCGACCTTGCTTGAGATCTCCGTCGACCAGCTCGGCAGCTGCCGCCGACAGCTGACAGCTGTTGATGCCGTGGCTGGCGGCCGCCACAGCAGCTGCCGCCGCCGACGTCGGCAGCTGCGACGCCGCGTGATGACTAGCTGTCGGATACCAGGCAGCTGCCCAGCTGGCGGCTGCAGCTGCCGAATGACCGTTGTACATGCGCAGCTTGTCGTAGACGCTTTCTTGGGCGGCGGCGGCAGCTGCAGCTGCTGCAGCCGCTCCTGGAATTTGCAGCTGGTGGTGGCCAGCATGTGGATGGTGCGGATGGACGGCTAGATGCGGCACCATGGCGCCGGCAGCTGCGGCCGCCGCCGCCGCCGCCGAGCCGCCGCCGACGACGTCCTTATGTGTGGCCAGGTTACGCAGCACGCGGTTGATGGAAGATACCTGCCACAAGCGACAAATTACGTGATATTACATTAGGACTTCTATATAGGGCTTTTTACACGAGGGTCTCAAAAGCGCTCCCACACACACACACACCGCACGCACGCACACACACACACACCACACACACACACAAGCAGACACACACACACAAACACACACACACACACACACCAGACACACACATACAGACACACACGCATATATACATGTACGCATATATACTCATGTACCTTATGTCATATATGTCCGTGGATGAATTAGGTATTGCTATAACTAATCTGAGGCTAAACTTTGGTGTACAAGGGTTCGCATGTGTGTGTGTGTGTGTGTGTGTGTGTGTTTGTGTGTGTTTGTGTGTGTGTGCTTGTGTGTGTGACTGTTGTTTGGCAACCATCTCTGCTGTCATTATCTTGAGCGTGGAAAAATTCGCCGACTGACAGCCGATGTCAGCGATCACTCGGCGCCTTCATCATACTCATCAAGATAACGTCACAAGACCAGGCAATCTCCGGCCGTTCGGCCTGCTGTCTGTTTGTCTGTCCGTGTGTTTGTCTGTCCGTGTGTTTGTCTGTCCGCGTGTGTGTGTGTGTGTGTAAATTTCAGGTGGTCGCATTTTTGTCGCCGCTCTGCAGTTGGTGCGTTTGGTGCTGAAAGTGCACCGTTTGTTGTGTGTATGTGTATGTTTGTGTGCGTGTACGTTCACGTTGCTTGAGCTACACTTGGATTTGCTTCCAATGATTGGCCACTTCCGCTACACGAGGGGAAGGGGGTAATAGTGCTTGCACTTATCCCATGTAACTGAATTCGCCTGTTATTAAAAATATCTGCAACACGAAATAGCTCTGATCCATATATACACTGAATGCTCACATATGCTTCAAGTATGAAATTTTAATCACAAATCCTGAGTAAATACATGTAGGCCATTTGGAAAGTGAAGATCTTATGATTGTTGTGTCGATCCTATGATGTTGAGTGTATGTGTATGAGTGTTGATCCTATGATGATTTAGACGTCTTAGGCAATAGAAGCATTTTCTAAACGCCTTGATAACCAAACAGCTGATTTAAGCAGAACAGGTCAACGTAAAAACAGCTTACAGAACAAGTCAACGTAGAAAAAAGCTTGCGGAACAAAGGAGAGAAAACGAAAACCAAATTGAAAAAACAAAAACCGGCAAATAAACAGAGCGTTATAAATCGAATGCCGATGCAATCCTTCGCAGTGATGTGTTGATGTGTATGCGTCTGTGTATTTTATGTACCACAAAATGAGAGCTTAAGGTCGTGCTAATTGGATACAACTGTGTGTGTGTGTGCGTGTGTGGGTATATGTGTGTTATACATGTGTATATGTGTGTGTCTGTGTGTGTGTGTGCGTCTGCATGCCAGCTGGGTGTGTGAGACATATAAATATGCCCTGAACACGACGTCATATGCAAACAGCACGAAAGTTTGCGTGTCAGAATGTTTGCACTCGTGTGTGCGTCTGTATGTATCTATGTATGTGTGTATGTGTGTGTGCATGTGCATGGGTGTGTGCATGTGTGTTTGTGTGTGTGTGTGTGTGTGTGTGTGTGTGTATTTACATTTGGTCGAATCGGCCTGATGAAATGACAACGCACATAAAAAATCTGGTGGAAAATCAGTTAAAGGAAAAATGAGCCAATCAAAATAGCCAAGACAGCGCAAATAAGACAAGGCTATTTTTCCAGGTGCGTGTGCTTCAAACAGATTGTATCTGCTGGAAATATTTGTGCAGCGGCGGCGCCAGAATTTTTCCGGTTGGGGAGGCGGCTGAGGGGGGCTTAAGTAAGTAAGTAAGTAAATTGCTTTATTGCACTCCAATAAGTTGGCTTTTCAGTACAATTTCTAACATAATATTTATTTATGCACACACTCACACTCTCACTGACAAATATTAGCACCTATATGCATACTTACACGGTATGTATATATGACATCAAATGACACTTGCACACAAACATACTCGTATATACACACACTCTCACATACGCACACACGCTCACACACATAAGTATAAGCACATACTAGGAAGAAAATACACCATACATGAATCTAACAGCATCATAATTGGATAAAAAAAATCGGGGGCCTGTGTTTGTATGTGTGTGTGTGTGTGTGTGTGTGTGTGTGTGTGTGTGTGTGTGTGTGTGTGTGTATGTGTATGGTTGTACTTACAGTTATATGTGTTTAATATATGTGTGTTATGGAGTTATATGTATGTGTATATATGTATATATTGTGGTCATATGTGTATGTGTGTGGCTATATATAGAATTATAGGCATTCGAGGTGAGATATATTTATTGTAACCACATTTTCAAACACACACACATATATATATATGCATGTATACACCGGTGAAGTTTGGTGAAAAGCAGTGAGCATAGCATGAAAGAATGTTGGCTTCATTGCCAATACGACGCCATGACAGCTAGCGTCGCTGAATCACTGAATCACTGAATCACTGAATCACAATCACAATCCAATCCCCAGCCAGTGGCAGTGCACAGTGGCAGCTAATAGCGACTTTTTCCCGCCAGCTCAAGTGCTATCGACCTGCCCGACCGCCGATGATGTTCGTTGCTCGAGGAAGGCAACTTTTTCTGATTGCTCACAGCTCTTTCTCGCCACTCTCCTATCCCCCTCTGTTCTGTTGGCTTCGCTATCGAATAGCAAGGGGTCGTTCTTCTTTGTTTGTACTGTATGTGCGTGTGTGTGCGTGTGTGTGTGCGTGTGTATGTATGTGTGTGTGTGGGGCGGGTTTTTCATAGCGACCGCCATTCGTTAATTGGCCAGAACATGGAGCAATTCACACACACACACACACACGCACACACACACACACACATACATACACACATACATACACACACACAGACACACCCATACACGTATACACTCAAATACACTTACATGATCGTAAATGTACAAATCCTTAATGTGGCAAGTAAGTACAAATCAGTAAGTTGATAAATTAAAAAAAATTAATAAAGAATTAAAATGAAAACTTATTTAGTATATTAATTATTGTGTGAGTTAGTCATTTGAAGTGAATGTGGGAGAATGGTGATTTGTGATTAGTAAAAGTGATTGAAGGAGATCTTGAATACAACAATCTGCTGAAGTCGTAAAGCACAGTGGATGCATCAATAATTATGACCACTGGACCGAGTAAAAAACAACACCTAACAACACCTAGCAAGCATGAATATCATTGTTCCGATCACAGGCGGATCCAGAGGGGGGGCTAAGGTGTTAATTGCATATACGTTGCATAATGATGCATGTACATGACTGGTCGCCTCCAAATTTCAGCCCTCGCCCAAAAAATAATATGTCAGCCCCTACCAAAACTGCACTCTAGATCCGCCACGGGCTTCGATGTGAACAAAGTGGCTATATTGTAGCTTTTTCTCACTTTCTGACCATATTCCACAAGAACAACTCGGCACAAACACACACACACACACACACACACACATCAGCACACACACACACGCATACGCCTTGTTCGCATCGGCCACTGATGTCATTCACAAATGAACGCCACATTAGATGAATTACCTCTATACCAGATCGACGGCTAGAATGGTTTCATTGGCTAGTGTGTGTGTGTGTGTGTGGGAGCCGGCATTCAAGAATCGCGCACGCGTCTTCTGCACAGCGGTATCGAACCGCACCATTGTTAGTTTCAGCATGTGTGTGTGTGTGTGTGTGTGTGTGTGTGTGTGTGTGTGTGTGTGTGTGTGTTTGAGTGTCTATCCCACAGACTAACACATACACACACAGTCCCACGTTAGCGACGAATTATCGCGATACGTTGGAAACATCTGCACTCGACAACACACTGACAGTTCCATGTAATCCGGCCGTGTGATCCGCCATAGCGACCATCCAGCCTCTATTCTCTATTCTCTGTGTGTTTTGCCGCTTAGCGCCAACAAGGCTCCATCTGCTTTGTGTTTGTGTGTCCGTGTGTGTGTGTGTGTGTCCGTGTGTCCGTGTGTGTGTGTGTTGATCGCACTCATTGTGGATAGGAAGAAGACAAGGTCGAGTGTTGGTGACATGATACAATAGATGCTAGCTTGGTGAGGACCAAAATGCAAAAGTCGCGCCAAGTAGCGAATACGCAGCCCATACAGACGCCGCCATAATATTATCATACATTGTACTTCAAATTTACTAAATCATGTGGGTTATGTTTGGCGTATTTGCTCGACGCTGTTCGAAGCGAAATCTAGGCGAGCATTTTCGTCTAGCAGCAAGCAAATAGAGCAGAATAAATATGCGATGTCATTTGATCAGTAGCAAAGAGTGACAACTAGTTTGTAAGCCACTGCTCAAAATCCGAAAATAATACACTGATCATTGCCCGTTGTCATACAGTGTACCTCGGATATAAGATGGTTGTCGGGGGTGGAGAAAAAGTCTCCTATATCTGAGGTATCTTACATCCGGGGAATATTACATGTAAAGTATAGAAGACGGGCCCGAAAAAATACCGTCATATAACCACGGTTCTCTTATATCCGGGGTAAACTGTGTAACTTGGGCTAACTTGATCCGGTCAGGATGAGGCCAGCGGATAAAGAACTTGAAACAATTTTCACTGCGACTTCTTCGCTGGCGATACAAACAATACGAGCGACCGTTGTGGTGCTATTACGGCGACATCTGTAGTGTCATAGGTGTGCTTCCAGTACTAAGTTCACCTGGGCGTGATTAATCCGTGATGACCTTCATCTGCGCTCTCGCATTTCCCGATTCTCGCACTCTCTATTTCGTTTCTCTTGTTCTGCTCAAGTGTCTGTGTGTGTGTGTGTGTGTGTCTCTGTGTGTGTGTGTGTGTGTGTGTGTGTGTGTGTGTGTGTGTGTGTGTGTGTGTGTGTGTTGGATCATGTATCAGTGCGGTGCACTTCAATGCGATACATCCAGGTGAGCGCCGACAACGACGCGAGCCGGCTTCGTTGAGCTCGGGCGACAAATTCGACGACAACAATCAGAGCTGAGCGTTGGTGAAGGATCTAGGAACAGCGGGAGGGGTGTTCCATGAAGCACACCCGCAAACAGGCACGTGTCGCTCCTGGACCGGTTTCAACCAAGGATTGGGCAGCCAGTCTTGGACAAATCATGCGTGTCTCCAGAGCCGTAGCAACCGCCCCCCGTACCCCCCGGTCGGGGGGCCCCCGAGTGTTGAGGGGCCCCGTTGCTTCACGTATGACATTACATTTTATCATATTATGTATAGCCTTTACCTTTTTGCTCAGATGTTTTCACCTGAGCTTGTATTATGTGATTATATATAATATATACATTCATTATTTGATGGTTTATTTATAATGGGGGCCCTAAGTGCTGCCTTCGGGAGGGGCCCCAAGTGTTGCCTTCCGGGGGAGCCCCAAGTGTTGCCTTCGGGGGGGCCTCATAAGTCCTTGCAACGGCTCTGTGTGTCTCTCCGTGTTTTTGCAGCAGGAAAGTGGAAATCTTGATAATGGGCTATCTCGGACGGTATGTTTTTTGTAATAGTTGTAACATTGTAATAGAGAGAAAATATAAATGCTTTCAACATCAATATCAAAACTAGACTATCAAATACAAAGTGACATTTAATTGAGAAATTTCCCCAGTCGATCCATAGCTTTTTCCGTGTGCGTTTGTCAACGGTGTTAGCACATTCATAGGTCAAAGGTTCATTGGTCTTGGGTCCTAGGTTCCTAGGTCATCAGGTCACGTACTTGCTCTGTGCTAACCATGCCCTTATGTTTGTATGTCCGTATGTATGCGTGCGCATGCTCGGCGTGTGCGTCATATTTGTATCAGCTCAAGTGCGTCGTAATTGGCACGATGGCAACGCCTATCTGCCCGTCTTACCAATGTGTGTGTGTGTGTATGTGCTATAGAACTTCTATATATCCTGGATCTTGCCTGCGCGCGCGCGTGTCTGTGCGTGCGAGTGTTATCTGAAGTGCAGACCACGCGAAACACTCGCTCACACACACACACAGACACACACACACACACACACACACACACACACACACACACACACACACACACACACACACGCAAGCACAGATGAGGGCGCGCGCGCGGTGCGATCACTGATCCGCCATGACACAGTGCGGCCATGCGTGAACGCCGTCACGATGTGGCTGACGATGAGATACAAGCAGAGAGCGAGAGAGAGAGAGATGAGGAGAGAGGGAGTGTGTGTGGTGAAAACAGCTCAGTGCAGAGGGGGCAGAGGTGAGCAGCCGGCCAACCAGCCTCTTGGACAAGTCTTGGCTAGCAGGAGATACAAAGCGTCCTTGGATGCATTCCCATTATACTGTCGCGTCTCATTCAAATCATGTGAATCGCTCCGTGTGTGTGTGTGTGTGTGTGTGTGTGTGTGTGTGTGTGTGTGTGTGTGTGTGTGTGTGTGTGTGTGTTCACAGTCTTTGTGATCAATTCAAGATGAAGACCGTGTATCTTTCAACGTTGCATGGCGCCGTGGCTTGGCTTGCAACTGACCCGGCTATTGCATCAAATATAAAACAATATATTTTTTCGTTGATTGATCGGTTTTATGAAATATTCAATCAGTATGTGCATGTATGCTTGTATGTGTACATGTGTGTGTGTGTGTGTGTGTGTGCTTGAGTGTGTGTTTCAGTTAATGAAGAGAGCCAGCTGTAGATTATTTCTGGGCTATATAATGATAAAATCCATAATTTTATTTGTGTCCGATAAATTGTTGATCGGGTTCCAAGTAGATTTTGCTCTCTGAATTTTACTCATAAACAGCGGAGTTAATTGTGACTTTAATAGCTCTTCCTTTAGTCAACTTCATAAAACAACGTTATTAAAAATGAAATACAAAAGACTTTACATTTGGGAATTCACATGTGTACTCCGTGGTGTAGTGGTAACACATCGGCCTCACAAGCGGGAGGTCCGTGGCTCGAAAGCAGGCGGAACAGAATTTCTTGGGCGAATTCAATAATCCAACAGCCCCTGTCCACCCAGCAGTAAATGGGTACCAGACATCAGTCATGCATTCCGGGGAGGTGGCCTTCTCTAATGCGTATTCCGTCCTTGTGGCGCCATAGCGTGGAGAGGGTCGGTTCTGTGGTGGCAGCGAGCTGCACGGGACACAACTGTGTGTTCATAAGCTTCGGCTTCTTCCCGTGTAGCAGCTGTCACTTAGGCCTTTAGCCTTTAATTGACTAATTGAAAACTCTTCAGAAATTTGAGAAAGTTAATTTAAGGATACCGCCGCTACTGGATAAGTGCAGGTGTGTGCGTGCGTGATGTCAATGGGACGACACTTACGCTGGGAATTGTGTCGTTGTTGCAGACTCCGTCGGACAGCAAACGATCGCGTATCTCCCAGGCGAAGATGCTGGGACACTCGCGCTTGTAGTCGGCCACTTTGTTGACTACCATAGGGGTGGCCACTCGAGGCTTGGAGCCGCCAATGGCACGTGGCTTGATCGACCCAGTTTCGTAGTACCTGACACAAGCACACACACGCACAACTGGTTGTATACGCACGCAGGGATTTACCATAGTTGTCCATGGATCTCCAAAGGAGTAATGACAAGCTGTTATAACTGTACAGGAGGTTGACAAGGTCGTGGAAGGTTGTTCAGGAGAAGAGGAGATCGACAAGGTTATTCATATGAGGTAATAGTGACATATCGGTCATTATGAATAAGGAATGGTATGCAGGATAAAAATTATGTTTTCAAGTGCTGGCGTATATAATGAAAATGTTCTGAAATACTCTTAATATAAACACACGCACACACACAGACACACACACATACCTATACATACCTATACGTATATGGATAAAATGTTTATAAACTGAGTACGCAATGCTATCTTTTTCTTCCGACTCTTGAGGTTAATGAGTAATATGTTAACACTTTAGGATCTAAATCTGAAAATACTGAGCATATATACTTTGTATGAACATTGAATATAATGTCTGCTGATAATATAATGCTGATATTCTGATTTTTTGTTGAAAAATTATTAGATCAAGGTATATATTTGACGGACATGAAAAGTCGCCGTTGACCGGTAGAAATTTGAACTGAAATTTGAGATGCATTTCTTTAACAAACAAATATGATAATTGTTCTCAGTAAAAATATCTTAAAACATGAAATATTTTTTTAATCTATGAGCCAGGTCAAATTCATAGACACACTCACGTGGTTTCATGGCAGTACAATGTAATTATTGTGCATGACAAAATTAATTATCAAAAACAAATACAAAACAAATGGTCTCTCCATATCTACAAAATTTGGCCACCCAAACACAAGCTATGGAGCATAAGGAGGAATTACCAATTGCGATTACGAACGAATGTATTTGAATTCGTGTAGAAATGTGCACGACATTCAAAAGCTGAGCAGGAATCATCAAGAATTTTGAAGGCTCCTAAAGAAACATTATACATATTTTCCAGCTTATAACATATACATGCTTGACTTAATTTGAAAAATAATTGAATTTAAGATACAACATACAATTTTATAAAATAACTGAGCAGAAATAATCAAGAATTTTAATTTAAAGAAATTATATAGATTGTTCCGGCTTTTAACATAAACATGCGTTATTTGTATTGAGAGAAAAAATAAAAATACGACATACATTTAACAAGAAATTTAACATAAGTCATCAAGGCTTTTAATATAGCGAAAAACAATCCTATCTTTCTCAGCTTATAAAATACAACATGAAATTTCGTCTGTAATTAGCGCCCTGTCATCAACTTTAACCAGAAAAACGTAAACATACTATTTGACCCTCCAGAAGCCAAGGTGATATCCTGTATCCTGTGCATTAGCTGTTTCCCTCCATCCCTCAGCAAGCTGTAGTGGCGTATTTGCTCAATAGATGTGATTTTTATGTTGCACTCCTGTTTCTCTGGGCTTGGTGGTACAATTTTTTAGTGTAATTATTCATTATTATGTTATACTCTTGAAACAGCTTATGAAACAAATGTTACATACGTGTAACATTGGTTCTAGAGGGTTAAACGTCACCATATAAGCGTTCTATAATCATATTCAGATCTAAGAGTACCGACTTCATCCAATTCCCACTGCAAAACTGCGACATAATATCTTCAAGAGGAAAACTTCGAGGATACATAAAGAGCAGGTGTTCTTCACGTCACGTCATTTTGTTTGTATGTGTGTTTGTGTGTGTGTGTGTGTGTGTGCCGTGGAGTGGAAATCCAGACACTCAATGGCAAGACAATGCGCTCATTCGCATTGAAGCGTGCGAAAACACACATACACACACACACGCACACACACATCAAATGAATTTCTCTTTCCTCCACAATTCCTGTATGCCTGTGTGTGTATGTGTGTGTGCGTTTGTGGCGGTGGTTTTGGCTGTAGAATTTGTTGGCGGTGTGTGTGAGAACAGCTGTCGATGTGACATGGCCCCAAAAACAGCTCGATGCCACAGAGCTCCAGCGACGCACAGCACGCTGTGTCGGAAAGATTGTGTGTTGTATACACCGTGTGTGTGTGTGTGTGTGTCTGAGTGTCTGAATGTGTGTGTGTGTGAGCGAGATTGAGAGAAAATTAGAGAACAGCAGAACAGACACACACACACACACACACACACACATACACACACGCAGATACGCAGGCTTATTTCGTTGGTATTCGATGCCAATATGAACAACTCACTACAACAGCGAATACTAATGATGTGACGGCATTTTCGAGCCAAACCACCGTCCGACCTCCTGGTGGCCGAAGATGGGGGAGGGAGGGGGGTTGATCCTAAGGGGGTATCGAGGGGGTCAGTAGGACCCGGCGGCGAGTGCATTTTTTCCCGATGGAAACTTGCCGATGTCTTTCCCAGCCCCCGGTGCTCTTGTCCTAGTAGGAGACCTCATTGTACGCGTGCGCATTGTGTATGTATGTGTATGTGTATGTGTGTGTGTGTGTTGGGGCATGTGCGGCTGCCGGCGGGCATTCCTCAGCACACCCGTGTCACAACAGGGGGGCCTCCACTAGGCGGCCGGTCTATGGGTAGCAGGCATCCCCGGTGAAAAGAGTAGCGACCCATCGAGCATAAGCCCCCCACTGTTTAATTGAAGATTCGCTTTCGATAATTGTGGACTCACACACACACACACACACACACGCACACATGTGAGTGTACAGGTGTCTGCTTGTGCGCACACGCGTCTGAGTGTATGCGTGTGTGTGTGTGCGTGTATGTGTGGGAAACGCAGTTGTACAATTGCTTTGTGTGTGTGTGTGTGTGTGTTGCACAGTCGTAGCGCGTCATAGTGACACGACTCTTGAGAGAGAGAGAGAGAGAGACGGTCTTGTTGGTAATGATGTCGCCTGCATGCCTCACATATTTCCACATGCAGACAGACAGCACATGATGACTCCGCGAGCGAAATTCGCCCGCGGCTATTTGATGTCACAACACGACCCACGCTGTCCTGTTGCATTTGGTCGTGTCGCTCCCGTCAATATTTCCAGCTCATACGAGAAGAACAGAATAAAAGTTTGCAGCCATCGCCAAACGTAACTCTAATCGTGTGCTCAAAGGGTTGTTTTATATTCAATGTAAAATCTCTAATTAAACGGCATTTCTAATAGAACGTCACTTTGATTCTCTTTTACCACTTTCTTTCATCACTTTGCTTCTCTTTTACCAATAGCTATGACTGACTGATTTTCATGAGTGAATTTGTGATTACCAGTAATCATTCTGTATTTGTGTTTTTGTTAAAGAAAGTATGCATACGTAACCGGGATATTTCTATATACATAGACTTTACCGTATCTTCTCAAATTTCTGATCTGCTAGTCAAAGAAAATAGAGCGGCACCCTCTTGAATTGAACGACACTGCGGAGAAAGGTTTGAAATATTGAACGGCATGCCGCTCAAATAGAGATGTTTTACGGTATATATTCAAAATGGCTGTTTTATATTCAGGACGACAAGATTTCATCACTCCATCTTCAACGATATCACAAAAATGGACGCGTGTGGGAAATCTGTGGAACATCTTAGGATCCAGAATGACATCTTTGACTTCAACGCAGGAACACACACACACACACACACATACACACACACATACACACACATAAACACACTCATACACACACACACACACACACACAATTCTTGCGAAAGTCTACGATTCTCTGATATTCTCTGAAACTCTTAGAAACTCTGTGAATGTTGATAATGTCTCCTGCAATGTACTCTCTTATATCTCTTATATTAACTCTCGTATAGTTACTCTCTTTATTAGCATCACTGGTACGTTGTGTGTGTGTGTGTGTGTGTGTGTGTGTATGTGCATGTGCATGTGTGTGTGTGTACTTGGCTCTATCATATATATCCAATTTGTAAAAAATATTAATTGCAATTTTTTTTAGTTAACTTTTATCATACTCGCATATATAACATTGTTTTAATTGGCAATAACTATAAGGTTTCATGTTTCCTGTCACCTGCCGGCTTACATAATCTTTCATTGTCTGTGTGTGTATGTGTGTGTGTGTTTATGTGTGTGTGTGTGTTTATGTGTGTGTGTGCTTGTGTACAGATATGTGTGAAATAGTGTGCGTTCTTACCGAGTTGGCGTGCATATGTATATGTGTGTGTGTGTTTGTATGTGTGTGTGTGTATGTGCAACGTCCTAGAGACCCTTTAGGTCTAGGGCCCTATATAAATATCTACCTAATATAATCGAATGCAATGTGTACGTTTGTATATGTGTGTTTGCATATGTGTTTGTATGTGTGTGTATGTGTGTGTGCATACCTGCCGAGGATTTTCGACACACAGCCATTGGAGACCTGCAGGATGCGAGAGATATCGCACGGTCGCGCGCCCGAGTGAGCCAACTCGACAATCTTCTGGCGCGTGGCGTCCGGCAGCGGCCGTCCGTTGACGTACACGCCGCCCAGCTGGTTGACTCCGCTGTGGCCGGACATGAGGCCGGATGCAGCAGCCGCAGCAGCAGCAGCAGCTGCCGCAGCCGCCGATCCGGGCATCTCAGCCACCTCTGGCAAACGAAAAGTTGTGGACGATTGAAATTCACAGTGGCTGGATGGGAAATACGACGGCATATTGTCCATGGAGGGCTCAATGACCAGAGGTGGTTCATTCAATCAGCTAAGGTAAAAATTCTATCCAAATGAACAAGCTTCATCAAAGTATGAAATATATCAATGTTAAGTCAATACAAATATGTGCAATATTTGGATGAAAAACGTAAAATAACACGTCAATGATAGGTAAGGACGGATTTTGTCAACATATTGTATGTGTGGGAACAAACAGCGCATTTGAGCATTTTTCCTAGAAATTTTTGCTGAAAATTTTTGTTGGAAAATTTAACATCATTTGTATTTGTTTCCATTATTCATATAGCCAACCCAGAATTCAGCGGCGGCATGGGCGTAAATCCTGGGGGGTTTGGGGGTATATATACCCCCGACAAATTGGCTGGGGGGTATGTATATGCAATTATACCCCCCGAGGATTCTGCTGAGTTCAGTTCATTGGGCATGTTATCAAAATCAGCATGGAAGGTAGATGACAATAGACCAAAAATGTAAGAAGTGATAAATATGTAAAGAATTATATCACGCATTGCACCTTTCATTGGGATATGTGTGTTGTAATTGAATAGGCTGAAAACAGTTGAGGGTCTCATGCAATTGGCCAACTGAGTCAACTTTGAACATTAATGTATGATCCCCCGAGCCTCGACACAAATTTACGCCCTTGAGCGGCTTGAGCTGAGTGCTGATTCGAAAATGTTTTTGCAAACACTGAAAATGGTTGGGAACCACTGTCTTAAGTCAACATCATGATATTTTTGTCAGTAAGTTAACTTGCTTAATTGCGAATTCTAACCTGACATACACCTTATGTGAATTGAGGCTGGGCTCACCTTTATGAGGCATCCGGCACAGATCAATGGTGACGGCTCTGTCAATACAACACACACACACACACACACACACACACACACACACACACACACACACACACACACACACACACACACACACACACACACACACACACACAAATATACATATTGTGTTTCTTGGGTTTTGACGGACAACTTTTTTATTTTTACTTCACGAAGTTTCCTCAGACTCCAACCCGGTCAAGTTTGACCTCACGATCCACTCTCCAGATGCTCGATCTCACCAGATCACACGATCTATACAGATCCTTCGACCTCACACAGGTCGTCGATCTCAGCAGACCTCATACAGTCGTGCTAGACACAAAGTCTAACACAGGTATTCTTAATCAGGGTGCCAACCTGGCTTCTAGGAGGGGCGAGGATTACTGTATTAATTATAAAAAAAATTATATGTTTAACATATGCATTATATTTTTCCTGAAACGCAGTTTTGCTTAATCCTCTTAAAAAAAGTTCTATGAATGAATATTGAATAGAAAATGTTTGTTATTACGGCGTTTGTATTTGTATATTTTCGTATAGCTTTCAAGAATCCAAGGGATGCGAGAACTGAGAAAGTTTGAGAACCACTGGTTTTACAGTTCCTGATTCACTGTATCTGATATTTATGCTTCCACTTGACATTGAATGTCCTTATTCAAGTATGTGAATTTATATGTATGAATGCGTGCGTGTGTGTACGAATATGAGTGTGCAAGCAGGTGTGTATTTGTGTTGGAGCATATCTGTATGTGTGTGTGTGTATATATGTGTGTGTGTGTGTGTGTTTGTAGGTGTGTGCTTGTGTGTGTGTGTGTGTGTGTGTGTGATCGTGAGTGTGTGCATATATATACACACACACGCCTACACACACATATATATAGATATAGATATATTGTGTATGAATATTTTGTATATTGTTTAATTGTGTATATATATATATATGTGTGTATAGATTTGTGTATATATGTGTTTCTAAGTATTTATGACTAATTCTATGTATCTGTTAAAGAACCATCTCTATATGGCTGTACAAACCGTGCCGGAAAATTTTCTTTACGTTTAATAAGAAAAATGTTTGACATTCTCGAATGATCTACATCTGTGGTTCATAACCTGTTGGGAATTTTCCCCGCTGGTCAATAATTGAAAGGGGTGGACAAAATGGGGAATAAAAGGTGGGGCAGAAGGACAAATGTATGTTTTAAATCAATCTAAATATATTCGATTTATCAGCGCTGTTGTGGAAAATTTATGAGGTGGCCTATTCGAAAGTGGAAAATCCCAGAAAAAAGATAACGAACAATTTCTATACATGTATTGTTTCATGATTTACATATGTGAGTGTATACGTGTATGTATGCGTGTATGTGTGTGTATGAACGGTTGTCGAATTTTGTCAGTACCAAGCACGCAATGATACACGCTACAAAGTCAGATTGGTCACCAAACAAAGACAAAAATATCCACTAGGCTTTTAGTTGGTGACTGTCAAAATTTCAAACGTTAAGTGGAGACATAAGCGGACCAAGGCGCATATTTAAGCGGGCGCTTGTGAAATATTTTTTTCTCTTAGAAATTCTCAGCTATAGAAGCTTGGTTTTTCCATGTATTTCGATACAAATTGACATCACGAAGTAACAGTACAAAAACACTGTCTCTCCTGCTTGATCCGCCTCTGTTTGCTTGAGGAAATTCCAGTCGCAAGTCGTTGGATTATGCACGCACGAATTTCTGCTCAACATTACCCGCGTGGCACGGGCACATCAAGAGTTTTTGAAATAAGGGCTCTTTGAACGCTGACAAAAAATACAAAACAGCAGCGTATTCAGGCGCCAGATTGCAAGGAGCTTAGCTTATTATTCTCCACAAAATTTAATTTTATTTTGGAGAAATGCAATGTTTTCTACAGACAAATGCAGCCCACATGATATCATCTAAGCAAAACTACCCCTTGTTCAAAGCTGACTGAATACGCCTCTGAATTCGGCAATGCACATGGACTTGTGTCATTAGATTGTGTTTTGAAATGCAGCTGCGAATTTGTGTGTAAGCCCATTCTTTCACATAGAAAATATGGCTCATAAAATGGGCAATATATAAAGTGGACCATATACTTAATATTTTGAGTCACTCAAGAATGAGATGACTGGATTAGATCAGAAAGTATCGCTTTTTCACATCGTGTTCGAACAAAGTTTCGACGTATTTTGCCATCTCGATATTAGTTTGCAACTAATTCCGAGGACAAAATTCAAACAGCAAAATACACGCCTTGCCATTCGCACTGTTCAATTTCTATCAACTTCTAC
This sequence comes from Sacculina carcini, assembly GCA_916048095.2. NCBI lineage: Eukaryota > Metazoa > Arthropoda > Thecostraca > Sacculinidae > Sacculina > Sacculina carcini. The sequence goes on from OU696576.1 coordinate 6,938,678, forward strand.
GGATTGACCTTATTCGACACATTCGCTACACACTAAACTCCGCACTGATTTCAAGTCTTTGTACTTATATTTGTTTGTTTGTGTGTGTGCGTCAGCATGTGTTTGTGTGTGTGTGCTTGTGTGTGTGTGTGTGTGTATGCATGTATGTGATGGAATGCTTGCACTCGTATTTGTGAAGGCTTGATTGCATTTTCGAACCGACTTTGATCTCGTAAACGGGCGTGTACATACACACACACACACACACACACACACACACACACACACACACCTACACTCGTATCGTGTATACACAAAAGTGCATACAACTACATTAGTAAATATCTCTTCTGCGATAGCCTAGATACTTTCTTTCTGAGCAGAAATTAACTTTTCCTATTTTCACTACTTGTAAGCGAAATTAGCGGAAATTACAGCCAAAATCTTTGTATGTACACCGAAAGCATGTTTGTGTGTGTGTGTGTGTGTGTGTGTGTGTGTGTGTGTGTGTGTGTGTGTGTGTGTGTAAATGTATGTGTGTGTGTGTGTGTGTGTGTTCTAGGTTGATTGTGGAGGATTGGTGTAGGTGTCGTTTTCAAGGCAAACCTGTGTCTGAGCGCGTCTCCAGTTCAAATCCAGGTGTACGTGTGTGTGTGTGTGTGGGTTTGTGTGTATGTACGTGTGTGTGTGTCTGTGTGTCTGTATGCATTGGCTGCATCACACCCTGCCCTCTCTCCTTAACTCCAGTCCGCTTCCGTTTGCTACACGCTGTCATTCCTATATTTAGCATTGTTCCCGGGGAAAAGCGCATATATCATTTGATAATACTGCCGTTTATTGTGTTGTTCTTAATGGCTATTTAAGCGTGCACGACAGCCTGCAAAAATTTCCGTGTTTTCTCTTTTTTCGATGTCAAGTTATAATCTAAAAATAAGGGGTCTCATATACTAAGTGGCTTATACTAAGGGTCTCTTATACTAGCACTAAGTGTTTTAGCACCAGTATGTAATGATATATGTGATGAAACATTTGATGATGGCATATTTGAATAAAGGTATTTATTACTAGAAAACGTTATACCAGAATTTCGGCCCACCTACAGTCCCTGACCACCCAGCAGTAAATGGTACCAGATATCAGTCATGTGTTGTGCCATGCATTCTGGGGCTGGGGCCCTCTCTAATACGTCTATGGTCTTTGTAGCGCCATAGCGTGGAGAGGGTCGGTTCTGCGGTGGCAGCGAGCTGCACGGGGCACACCTGTGTGTTCATAAGCTTCGGCTTCTTCCCGTGTAGCAGCTGTCACTTGAGACTTTTAACCTTTAACCTCAATGATGCACAATGCTCTTTTATATAGGGAAAATATGTTACATAGTGTGGCCTGCTGAGAACTTATCTACAGCCATGTCGCTCCGCTGGACTCCAGTGCAGTGACTACACATGCTGTCTGTATCTATATCAGCTATATCTATATCTATATTGTATCTATAAACAAAATAGTACCCTACCCCATCTGTTTCCAATTTTAAAACATTTGTGGAAAGTCTTCAGGGAGCCACTGGGCAGCTCCAAACAGCCGCGGCTTGCCGACCCCCGGTCTTGCCAATTGAAACGCATTCGACACATTCGACTGGACAATTAACAAAGCACACTAAAGCCCACTACTTATTGGACATTTTCGCGCAACTGCCGCTCTAATTAGAAACACGTCATTGAATTATCGCAAACACCGGCGTCTTGTTTGTGTGTGTGTTGCCACCTACCCAATTGATCAAACAACGTTGGACAATTCACGATTCAAATCTCGTTTGCTCAATTCCGCTCGTATAGCCCACCGTACGTGTGAAGAATGCATGCGTGTGTGTGTGCGTGCGCATGTGCCTGTATGTGTGTGTGTGTATGTGTATGTGTGTGTATGTATGTGTGTGTGTGCTTGATCGTGTTCTCGATTATTCCTGCACTGATCCGTCCACTAATTTGGCCGCGTGTCACAGAATGTGGTGGCGTGCTTGTGGTGGCGTGCTTGTGGTGGCGTGTCTATGGTGGCGTGTCTCTGGTGGCGTGTCTCTGGTAGCGTGTGTGTGTCAGTGTGTGTGTGTGTCAGTGTGTCAGTGTGTGTCAGTGTGTGTCAGTGTGTGTGTATGTCTCAGTGTGTGTGTCAGTGTGTGTGTGTGTGTCAGTGTGTCAGTGTGTGCCAGTGTGTCAGTGTGTGTCAGTGAGAATCAGTGTGTGTCAGTGTGTGTCATTGTGTGTCAGTGTGTGTCAGAGTGTGTCAGTGTGTGTGTGTATGTCTCAGTGTGTGTGTGTATGTCTCAGTGTGTGTCAGTGTGTGTGTGTGTGTCAGTGTGTCAGTGTGTCAGTGTGTCATTGTGTCAGTGTGTGTGTGTGTGTGTCAGTGTGTCAGTGTGTCATTGTGTCAGTGTGTGTGTGTGTGTGTCAGTGTGTCAGTGTGTCAGTGTGTCAGTGTGCGTGTCAGATAATGTTGCATGGGCGTGGCAAGTTCAACGCTGGACTGGTGTAGTATGCTAACGCAATTGTGCGATTAAAATAACGCGCACATAATTTCAGTCCAGTGTAGGCGGAAAAAAATCGAACAATTATCTGGTGCGAATTTGCGTATTGAAATTGTTTGATCGAATTCGATCCGATATAGTTTTGCTGGCTAGTATAGCTCACCTTGATGATAATTTGAGTTAACCAACTGCGTATGTGTGTGTGTGTGTGTGTAACCTTGTGTCTCGGGGCTGAGTGTGGAGATATTGAAAAGTTGCACAAAGTCGGTCAACTTTTGACAAACATAAACATCAACACAAACAAACAGAAACTCCAGCAGCGTCATTGAACCCGCTGAGAAGAACGAAAAAATCACTCTACATATTGTAAAATCTCTATTTGAACGAAACCTCTAATTGAACGTTACTTTGATTAATTCTTCTCTATTTTGGCAATAGCTATGACTGACTGTTTTTCATAAGTGAATTAGTATATTACTTACCAGTAATCACAATGTATTTGTGTCTTTTGTTAAATAAATATGCATACGTTCGCTGATACATATTTCATGGATCGAAATCGCCGTATCTTCTCAAAATTCTGACCAGCAAGTGGAAAAATATAGCAGCACCATCTAATTGAACGGCACTGCGGGGGAAGGCTTGAAAAATTTGACGGTATGCCGCTTGAATAGAGAGGTTTTACGGTATCTACATACAAGTCGTTCAACTAGACCAGAGGCGGGTCTCATCCGGCCTGCAAAGGCTCAGCTTAGTCCGGCCAGTCATCCTGCTATGCTTCATTATTTCAATCCGGCCCGCAGACTTCCCACTAACAGTAGACAAGAAATTGCAATAGATCTTAAATTTCGAAAAAAATATATTATTGAACAACTTTAATATTTCATTATTATTATTATTGGCATTAGCATATATATTTGGAGTCTGAAATTGAAAAAAGTTGCCCAGCCCTGATCCACATGAATATCTATGGGTTCTACACACAAGAGATTTACACCTAATTAACTAGTATTTTCGCGTATTTAATTGCGCAACAGCCTGTATGACACACCCGCTGTGAGCTCATTTACCTTGGCAGCAGCTGGTAGACTTGGGCGGAGATTTAAAATATTGCATCCATACCAGATTCGAACCGCAGACATGGACACATCGATTAAGCGTTGAAAATTCTCCGCTTCCTCGTACACACTACGATATGTTACTAAATGTTATAATAGGTATTTTCTGTTAACAATAAACAAATGTTTTGACACAAAAAACAATGCATAAAAAACAAAACAGTTACACATAATATTCTCAGGGCGTTAGAATAAATATTCCTGTCCCAAACCAGTGGATTTCGATTTAACACAACTTAAAATCCACGCAACCAGGACAATTCACCAAAAATAATGCATTGCAATTTGTGATCAGCCAAGAATAGGAGTATATAATTACATAAAATGGGATTATATGCTGAGGACATAAACCCAGCCAAATATATGCAATTCATATAATGTCACAACCAATTAGATCACTGAGTCACTAATCAGTAATTGTACATAAGCACCTTTTTTCCTGACTGATTTGAGTCTACGTTTATAAAAGCGGAATATTTTTGGCAACTATCCGATTCCAGTAATTGAGTGTCTTGGTAAGCATGCATTGTCTTACATAATTGGTCTTCACCCTAATCTCTTCAAAACGGATTAATTTCTTAGGCTCCTTGTATTTCGGTCTCGATATCGCCGCAGCTATGCCCTGTCACTCAACCTTTGCCAGTGGTTCTCAAACGACTTCAGTATTGGCACCCCTTTCAAATCAGCACTCATTTTTTGTCACCCCCCAGGATTTTCGATAACTACCTGAAAAAGATAAACATACTAACAACGTAATAACAAAACTTTTTTAAAATTCAATATTCATTCATAGAATTCAAAGTTCAAAGTCCAGCAAAAATATATACCATAGGTAAAAACCTATATTTTGTTTAATTTCTAAGAGATTCCTCGCACCCTTTAGCAACTAGCTTCGCACCCCCTAGGCAGTAGCGGATCCAGAGTGCAAAGTTGGGGGGGGGGGCTGAATGATTGGGGGGGTGAATAATTTTCAATAATATATACACCCATTTACAAACGCATTATGCGCGAATATGCTTTGCGATAATGCTTATATCAACAAACTCTAGAAAAATATACTTTTATTTGACCACTTTTAGTGAACCTCTTAATTATGAGGAGCTGATGAAAACATTTTGAGGGCTTCAGCCCCCGAGCACCCCTCTGGTTCCGCCAGTGCTTAATATGGGGTGCCAGCACCACCACCGGCTAGGCACCCCTGCCCTGGGTTGTCAGTCTGACTGCGCCTCTGCTTATTGGACAGCTCTTGTCGTCGAGGCCGATGCCTCGTCCTCCTGTCCAGATATCATCGACAACGACGCGAGACAAGTGTCGGCTCACCTTTCATCTCGCTAATAAGCCAAATTATGAGAAATATGATAGCACTGTAGGCATGCGCGTGCAAACGCGCCTGTCTGTCTGTCTGTATGTGTGTGTGAGGGTGTGTGTGTGTGTACGAGCAGGTCAACACGCTAAGCGCTCTTCAATCTGTATGTGACGACTCAGGCGTGCGTGTGCGTGCGTGTATGTGTACATGTGTGTGTTTGTGTGTGTGTGTGTGTGTGTGTGTGTGTGTGTGTGTGTGTGTCGTTATCTTGGTCTTGGTAGCAATGTAACACGACCAACACGCAGATTGGCAATTAATTAGCGACGTCAATCAAGCCGCACATTCACACCCGCAAATACCTATGATCGTATATATAATTTTATATACATATATATATATATATATATATATATATATATATATATATATATATATATATATATATATATATATATATACATCTTTCGACTAACATCAGCCAACTTCAGGAGTTAAACTAAGCACAAATTCAAGACAGCTTACAATTCAAAATACAATACAAAACGTAAAAATAACATTCTAAATTCATCAAAATTTATGAACAGTACTAGAAGACCTTGGAGATTGGTGGGTTGATGAGGATTAATGAGGATACAATTCAACAGGAAGTTGAATAATACTAAGATGGGATTGCATTCCATCAAACTTTCTACTCATTGAATAATGTTTGCTGTCATTTGTTGTTGGCTGTTGTTTTCGGTTGAATCATATTTATTATTGATTTTCGTATTTTATTGAATCATACATTTATTTATTGTTGGTTGTTGATATTTAATGATAAGTGTGGGCGGAGTGTGAAATTATGGAGTGTTATCGGATGGATTGTTTATAGTTATTTATTAATTATTTACTTTTCTAAGTTTCGTTATCTCTACATCTTTTGGGTGCCTCCCTCTACATGGGGTCACCGCAGGGTGGTAATAGTGCTTGCACTCTTCCCCCATGCTACTACTGAATTTGTGTGTAATTAATAATTATAATAGTAATAAAATAGAAAGAACCACGGGACAGGGGAATCTGCAGCGAGGAAAAATTGTTGGTGGAATTTTTCAAAGTTTGATTGTTTCATACATTGGTAATTTGCGATCAAGCAAAATGAGATTTTCAATATCAACATAGATACAAATTTTTTTCGGACGAGTATAAATGGTATAATTATCAATAAAATATGTTAATAAATATATTAATTATCAAAAAATTTAGTAAATTCTTTATTGGCCAATCGGACAGCTTTGAACGAGCAATGCTTGATAATTTTCAACTAATTAAAATGATTTTTTGCTATTGCCTTTCACTGCCACATCTGTTTACTGATTGCTAAGAAACTTAAGCACCGACCTTCAAGGTTGCTTGGTTGAGGAAAAGTAAATTTGACGGCCCCGGATAAAATGACAAGCAAAAATAATAAAGAAAATAAGTATAAATAATAAAATGAGTCTTTTCTCAACTTTATCAATCCTCTTTACCGATATATATAGCTCAGCTAATAACTGAAATTCATACACCCGTACTCATACCGACGCCACAGACCTTGTACAAACATTGCTTATCCATAAATTTGACGATACCTCTCTAGATAGATATTTCCATACTGTTAAGAAATATTGTGTTATTAATTTCAACTTGCAAAAGCTCGTTGTCCCCGATGCTATAGTAATGGGAATTGTCAATGTTATACGAATGAAAAGGTTTTCAATTTAATGCGAATTGAAAATTATTTTTAATATTGTATATTTAGTATAGGCGTTTAGAAATTAATTGATCATAATTATAGCTATTGACTCTAACTGTTAATTCTACCCGTAGCAGGTTTTAATGACCCATTCTGCTATACTGATTGGCATACTGGAAACCTTTTACACCAATTTCCATAGACAATTCAAGATTGTTTCAAGACCGCAGTCTAGCCAAATGCGTTATCATTTTAAGTGGAATATTTCTACCGAAAATCTTCATTCATCATTTTTTTTCATAAATATACGTTATTCTATCAATTCTATACATTTTTACGCATAATTTTTATATAACTAATTCCTATATGATCATCTTTGTGTCTGTTATACTGTATATTCTGAATGCGAAGCTGATTGAGAATGTGTAATGTGTGAATGTAATGTAATTTGTGCTCTTGTGTGCAATGTTAATGTTGTCTATGCTAGTGTTAATTTTGTTGCTCTTGTGGGTTGAAATTATTGTGATGTTTAAATAAAGTCTACCTATACTGCAGAGAGATACTACTATTTCTGGAATATAATAATTTTGTTGGTGTATAACTATAATATTCAAATCTAGGTAGCTTCTCAAGAAATTTGCGGCGAATTTTGTGCCATATTATTACTTAATATTTTTGCCTACAAATTCTTGAAGCCCACTAGTGAACGTGGCTGACAAATTGGCGGAAATATTCAACAGCAAAGATAAAAAGATCCACCCAAGCTCTACTGTCAATCTTTCCTAATTATCCTCAACCATCCTTGGCTCTCTATGTAATTAACATCAGAATCGACAAGTGGCTCAAGAGGCTCTTAAACTGTGGGGAATTCCCCACTAGTGGGGAATAGAAAAGTGTGAAGAAAGAAGCTAAAAGTCGGACAGAACAAGATAAAGACGTGTTTTTATCAATTCAAAATCGTATATTTTTGTTTATAATGACCTCTTGACATTTACTTTGATGTAACAAGTGAATTTATCGAATTCATCAGCGCTGTGTTGTAGAAAATGAAGAGATGACTCATTAAGAAGTGGGGAATCAGAGAACAAAAGTCAAGGACCACTGCCCTAATAGAATACCGAATTTATTCAAAGACTTTTACACCAGCAAAATGCACACAAAATGCATGAGGACCACTCAATACCAATGTGCCTCTATATTAGGAGTTCTTAGCCCTGGACACTCGCACTTCTAAGGGTGCGAGCGTGGGTCTTAAGGGGTGCGATAATTCCTGTGAAAAACTATAAAAAAAAATCCCTGTCATTTACATTTTTTGTCTAGGAAAAAACATAGAAAACTTGAACGAACTTCAAGCTGTATGAATGCATATTGAAAAATATAAATATAACATTTTATCATTACGCTGTTTGTATTTTTATATCTTTCATATAGCTATATCAAGAATGCAGGGAGTGCGATAACTGTTTGCCTACTTGAAAATTGTGCAAACACTGGAGAACGTTAGTCAAATCCAAGCCGAATATCTACGGTGCATACCAACAATTCTGCACGCTATTCTGCATTTCTGCAACATACCACTGCAAGGACTTATAATGCCAGTGATTTAAATCCTAGTTTTGAAGGCAGATCCTGATTTTGAAGTATACAACACTACAGTGAAGCTATTATCCAAATAAAAAGTCATAAAGAACGTATTTTGCTGTTTGGTATTGTATTGGTAATGGTATTGTATTGGTAATGCTTGCGTGCTAGTGTGTGCGTGCGTGTGTGTGTGTGCGTGTGTGTCGAGGGTGTACTCACAAAGTGGGCGATTGCTGTTATCCAAAAGGGCCAACACTATATCGTCCAAGTGGGCGCCGACGTCTCAGACGCTGATGTTGTCGGCAATTAATTGAGCTTCACGGCACAGCGCACAATCGCTCGTCGACGTCGTTCAAGTTAAATCTCAAGTCCGACACGACACGGATTACACACACACACACACACACACATACACACACTCGCACTGGCACACATACACACACGCAGACACGCGCACCAGCGCACACACACACTCAGCAACCGGCTCGCCGGGCGGCACTCAGCCATGTAAATGACGCGCAATGTGGTGGAAAGCGAACGAGCAACTCAAGCGCAGCCGAGTGGGCGGGGCCTAGTAGTGGGCGGAGCCTGGCGTCACCACAGAGAGGTGCGGATGCAGCCGCCGCCAGCGCCACGCCGCGCGTTTTTCTAGATTGTCAACACAACAAGGTGTAATGATGACCGACGACCCTTCAACGCTGTGATTTGGTTAGCGATAGTGTTATGGTGGTAGGTGGTGGTGGTATTTGTGGTAATGGAGGTGGTAACAATGGCTTGTACGGCTGTCATGTTTGTTGTGCCCCGCAAACAGCGCAAACAGCCAAAAAACAAACAAACAGAAAAACACCGTTGAACCGTTGGAGGTGTTGGTTGCATGGTTGCTTAAAATAGGCCGAATATGCGTTATTTTCTATAGAAGGAGATTTAGCTGAAATTTGTCTTGAGAAATATTTAATTGATTTACTTTTTTTCTGTACTATGTACTGCTGTTTTTGGATTTTTTTCGCTTGTTTAATATGACAAATCTTCATCTTTTGAGCATTTTTTTTTCTCAAGAAAATAGTGAATAATGAAGTATCTACGTATTTTTGTAATATCACATTATGACGGCTTTGACAGGTCAAATTTTACTGAATATCAATTAATATAGCAGAACAGAGAAAACATTTCTGAGTTGAAAGAACAAATATTTAACGGGCATTTACATACAATTACGTGTGTAAAATTTACACATTAACATATATTTACGTAACATACAGTTGAACACTTTTGCGAACAAAATAAATATATTCCACCCGCCCATTTTTTGGGCAGATATTTTTCTTATATATTCACTTTCTCTCAAAGACAAAACTTAATATCCAATTAGACTTATTTCATACGCTTTTATACGTTTTGCTACGCTGCACGGTTAGTAAACTGCCGTGTCTGTTGAAAAAAGAGAGTTTGAGAGCATGTGCCTAGAAAGAGCAGCGGAAAGCTTCCATCATTCATACCCGACAAATCTACATGTCATAATGAGCTGTATGTTAGTTTATGGGAGCATGTGTGTGTGTGTGTGTGTGTGTGTGTGTGTGTGTGTGTGTGGGTGTGCGGCTTTTTCGAGCTACAAGTGCTTGTGAAGTGATGCGTGGTACACAGTGTCCCCAAATGCATTCGACGCCATAATAAAGCCACATACACTTACACTTACACTTACACATACGCACACATATATATATATATACACACACGTACGCATATACACATACACACGTATATAAACACACGTGTCTGATGTCAGGTGGACTAACATATGGCGTCGACATACACACACACACACACACACACATACACACACACGCACATGCAAACAAACACTTAAATACATAGACACATATACACACAAGCACGCACACACACATACACACAGACAAACACCCACACAAGCACGCACATACACACACACACACACGCACACACACACATTGTTCTCTTGAAGGTATACCATTATTTTTACAAATTAATATGTTAATTTATCAATAAATTTATTTAATGAAATTGCCACACAATTTGCTGATCTTGAGCCAAATTGTTGTTGTAAATGCTGTTGTAAATGCTGTTTTAGTTAATGAAAGCGAAATAAGAACAAACAAATAAAATTGAAGAAAACAAACCCGTGTCGCTCCCTTTCTTCCAGCAACATTTTCTAGACAGTGTTGCAACTGCAATGTTAAAATTTCTCCCTGCAACAGCCATGATACTGTGCACGATTGCTGCCAGCCTAACTGCTCCATTGACAATCGATACACTGTGTGTGTATGTGTGTGTGTGTGTGTGTGTGTGTGTGTGTGTGTGTGTGTGTGTGTGTGTGTGTGTGTGTGTGTGTATGACTACAGACATTATCACGTCCCCATATACACCCTTTGTGTACACACACACATACACACATCGTCCTGTGAAACTTCGTACAGAGGGGGTTCATACCGCGATCTGTCTATTTGTATGTGTATGTGTATATGTGTATGTGTGCTTGTGTGTTTCAAGTTGGCTATTTTACGCTGGGGTGACTGTGGTGTCGCTTCGGGACATACACACACGCACACACACACACACACACACACACACACACACACACACACACATGTATCACAATGTTCGTTGCTGAACAGGTTAGCTACGAGAAGAAATAGAGATAATACTGATAGAAATGGTGTGAAAACTTAGTAAGTACAAACGCTATCAGTTTTTTCCAGAATTTTCCGATATTTGGTCTGCATGCTACTGGACATGTTATGACCGTCTTTTCAATTCGTTTCCAATCTATTACTGATAAATTTCAACTCACAACTTTCACTCTTGACTTGGTGAAATTTGCCAAAAAAATAATAAATAAAATATATGTATAAATATAAATACAGCGAGGCAAGTTGTGAATATAAGATTTCACATAATTCAAATATAAATAGCCAAGTGTATGATTCTTCCAATTTGGTTTATGCATATAAGTTATTTCCTATAACAGATACATAAAATGATGATTCTGTGATGTGTGTATGTCGGTCGTTGCAAATTTGAGATGTGTTTTGCCGTGTGACGTGCACACACACACACACACACACAC
>OU696576.1:6952487-6974987 GCA_916048095.2 Sacculina carcini
ATTGGGCAGATTTTTCGGGGAGTCTGGGGCTTTATTTCAGCCCCTCTAAGCCCTCCCTTAGCACTTCCAATGACCAGGAGGGCTTTGGACTTTCATTTCGTTCACTCCGTTCAAACACAACTTCCCTACTGTGCGACAAGTGTGTGTGTGTGTGCGTGTGTGTGTGTGTGTGTGTGTGTGTGTGTGTGTGTGTGTGTGTGTGTGTTTGAAGAAGTCGTGGGCCGCAGAGAGACGGAGACGGATACTACGGAGACGGATAGTCCGACCAACAGGAAAAAGCGGAGTGGAACCGGACGACGACAAAGACATTCATGAAACACACCGACCCAACATATTAGCCGACCCGATGATAATATGATCGTGCCGCTTCAAACACAGCCGCCACCGCGAACAACAAACACACACATACACACACACACACACACACACACACACACACACACACACACACACACACACGCCCAGTACCGGATTACGGCCGAACCATGGGGCCGGATTCAATTTGAGTTGTGCCGTGTGTGTGTGTATGTGTGTCTGTGTGTATGTGTGTGTTTACTTGTGTGTCATGAAAACGTCGTTTTGAAAGCGCAATTGGTATGCGCTCTTTGTCGCTACCTCACGAATATGCAATGCGTATTTGCCGCTTGGATATGTCTTCTATCCGTATGTGTGTGTGTGTGTGTGTGTGTGTGTGTGTGTGTGTTTGCAGGTAGCATACTCATGTTCCCACACAGTATCAACGTTCCAAAGAGAAAAATGCGTAATCCTTGGCCATTGTTGTCCATTGTGACAATCTTTTAGGGGAATTTTACCAAAATTCCTTGCCGCCAGCGTTGGCTTTAAACTCTAAACATTTTTGCATTTACATGTGCTGTTTTTCCGTGCGACTATTTAACAGCAAAACAATGAAAGGTAGGAAGGTGAAAATGACTATGTTTGTCTGTGTGTATGTGTGTGTGTGTGTTTGGTGTGTTGATTCAGGCAAAAATCCTGCAGACATATGTCGAATTGCAAACAATTGCACTGTGAATGCACGCGCTGAATTCGGCGGATTTTTTTAGTCATCAAACTGTCAACTGCTGATGATGATACACGCAATTAATTATGTACTCATGTAATTTAGCAATTATGTAAATAATTTGTAAGTAAGTGTAAGCTGCTAAAATAAATATGCTAATTACACAATATCTGAATGAAAACATGATTCATCCACATCATTGGGCATGTTTACATAATCTAATGAGATGATGATCTTGCTAAAAATATGCGTAAATAAATCTGGAGGTACCTAATTAGTGTAATAAAGCTGAACAATGCTATCTCAACGCCAGCAGTTGGATGAGAAGACAAAACGATTGTCAGATGAGCTAAATTATGATTTTGAGCTGAGTAAATATTCTGCGTTGCGTTTGCAAGAGGGAAATGATGTTATATCAGCCGTCAACAATTTCCGTCTATTGCTGTACTATTTCTTCTAGTCACCTTCTTCTAACGCAGTGGTTCTTAACCATTTTTTCTCTGATCCCCCACTTCTTAATGGGCCATCTCGTCATTTTCCACACAACAGCGCTGATAAATTTAATAAATTCAGTTGTTACATCAAAGTAACTGTCAAGAAATCATAAGCGACATAAATAAACGAATTTTAATTGATTAAAACACACAAATTTGTCATCCTGTCCGTCCTTTAGCGTCCCACTTGGCAACTCTTTCATTTCCCACCAGTGGGGAATTTCCCACAGGTTAAGATCCAGTGGTTTAACGGTATGTGAATATAAGCGTGTGTGTGTGTATGTATGTGAACAACTGTGTGTGTGTGTGTGTGTGTGTGTGTGTGTGTGTGTGTGTGTGTGTGTGTGTGTGTGTGTGTGTGTGTGTGTGTGTGTGTGTGTGTGTGTGTGTGTGTGTGTGTGTGCATGTGTACGGGATTGGTCTGTTGGTAATAGCGCGTGTTTATACTGTGTCCAAGAGACCTGGTTTTGAACAGTGGTTTAGTGGATGAAGACACTCTGTTGGACTGAATCTGCACTGAAAACCGGTTTTATCCGGTTCAGAAAAACTGCGCTTTCATGTGCAGTGCTGGCCAACGCTAGAAATCAATTGAGAAACCAGCTTGCGACTTTTTCAATGAAAAAAACAACTTGCAGTGCGACTGATCAAATATTTTTGTTAGTCTGCATCGCGATTCGTTTTCAATGAAGCAGAATAATCTTGTGTTTTGCAGTTAGTATTTTTTTTGGTTAAGAACTTGGAATAATTTTCTTTTCTTCATATTTCATATTTTAAACACAAATCATTAATAATTCGATTGAAATATTGCGATATATTTATGCTGAAATTGTGAATTTATTTACACTTCTTGTTGTACTGCTTTGTTGACTTGGCGGCCATGTTGTTATTATGCAGCAGCATGAATCGGTGTATTAAAATGGATTATTGACAACAACTTGTGTATCGAAGCCGATTACTTCAGTAGGGCCGGTTTTAGACAATTGGATACCCAAGACAAACCACTTGATGGTCCTAGATTAAATGGAAAATTGAGAAACAGATGTGTCTGTATTTCAATATAACTATGTCTGTATCTGTATGTCTGTCATGCTGTATGTGTCTATGTGTGCACTGATACATTGCTTGTTTGTGTGGGTACAAGGTGTGCACAGACGTGTGTGTGTGTGTGTGTGTGTTTGTGAGTGTGTGTGAGCTCAGTGGATATTGAAACAGAGTACCGAATACACCCAGCACTATCTGATCTTCTCATCTTGAGAAACACACACACACACACACACATGCACACACACACACACACATACACACATACACACACACATACACACACACGACTCTATGATGAGCTGACATGCGTCAATCTCGCAGTCAGATCTCATCACAGATAGCCACTTGGGTCGTCTCACTCCGTCTGTCATACACACAGTCACACACACACTAACACATACACACACACACACACATACTGAGGTAAAGTTGTGTATTGTGTGGTGCAAGCCAGTTCGAAGTGGGACGGATTATGATAAACAGATGCGGTGAGAGGGGTTTACACACATTTATACACATAAATATATATTTGGAAATATTCAACCTATACACTTGAACGAGTGGTGTTATATTCATGACACTTGTTATATTCTTGGTGCTGGTGTTTGTGCTATTTTATCTGTTAATTCCTCGGTTTTCGTAGTATATTTGTGTAGTGTATCTGTTAATTTCTCGGACCACCTCAGTAGCGGATCCAAAATGCAATTTGGTGGGGGGCTGACACTTTTCTCAAAGATATATACACACATTTACAAACGGATTCTGCGCGAATATGCTTTGCGATAATGTTTATATCAACAAACTCTACAAAAGTATACTTTTCCTTGACCTCTTTTGGTGGATCTCTTAGTTATGAGGAGTTGATAGATACATTTTGGCGAAGGCTTCAGCCTCCGAGCCCCCTTCCCCCCCTGGGTCCAATAAGCCCACCCAAAAAGTTAGCTCATCTTCGGTAGTATTTTTCTGATATTCTGTTTGTTCTACATATAGAGTATGCTGAAAAGAGTTGCCCTTTCCTATAATTTACGTGTTAGGTTTTAGGTTTTTCATTAAACTATTCTATGTATTTGTACTTTATCAACATTGACATAATTCATACTAAAATCAGGCTTGTTCTTTTGGATATGTTCTTCTTATACAACTTTGGCAGACTGAATTTCTTCACCCTGTGAAATAGGTCTGGCTATTAAGCCCACCATGGACAATATAATATTGTTATTTGAGCACCTTCATATAACTACTCACTTTTTTGCTGTACATTACCTTGCATTACATTACATTTACATTCTTCAACATTAAACATTGCTTTACATTTGTCCCTTTGGGAGCTTTTGGCGTAAATTCTATCTTGTCTTTGCTGTTGTCAAATTGAGTGCTCTCATGAGATGTTTATGTCATACTTGGCGCGGGCTGGAGTCCCAAGGTCCGGTTCGCGGAGTGACTGGCCATAAAAACTGGTCCTGCACAATACAGAGGAAATCAGGGAAATGACTGAATGACTACTCCAGGATAGCGACTATGAGCAATAGTTTGTACTAAAAATATATGTGTGATTTGACATAAATGATACATGAAATATATATGATTAATGATATAAATTATATGGGATTAGATGTAAAAACCAGTGTGATGCTGCATTTAATTTATTTCATTCAAATTTATCATAGCGTACTGGAGCATATTCTCGTACAATTGCAAATTATTAGCGATCATTTTTTTCCGTTTAAGGGGGGGGGGGGCACATCACTGCTGAACACGTGATATCTGAGTGGATTTTCTGAATATACTATTTAATATTTGCTGTTTTCATCTCAAATAGCTGATTGAAGGCAAGATCGATGGAAAATTATGATATCCGATAGGAAGTGACTGGAAACATACACTATTATAACGGGTTCGTCCCTTGAACTGTATCTACATATGGACTTGTTAATTCCCGTACATGCGCATTGAATCGCACAATCTCTTGCGGCTAAGTGACCCGCAATCATACACAGTAGGGGCGACAGGAAAATTACCGCCCCCTGGCGGCAGATAGCCTAACTACGCCATTGCCCGTAGCTGCTCGTGACTGCATTTTGCCAAAGTTCAACTTCTATTATAATGATGTGCTATTTATAATAGGGTCCACCAGTATAGCCTTCGGGGGATGGCGCCCAAAAGACCTTACCTCGGATCTGCTGTAACTATAATTTACAAAAAATACTATTCTATTCGTATAGTAAAAAACCAGAATATATGCTAGCAGGCAGTTAAAAAATTATCATACAATTTAGTGTAAAATTATCGATTTTAACAAAGTACTCAGTAATTTGGCGGTATTTTTTCGATTGTTTGGGATGTGACGCTGTAACCCCCGGTTGTTAGCTCTAGATACGCCTATCTCAGATGGTTGGTTGTAGTGAGGACGTAAATGACATCAATTATGCGCGGCGTGTTCATGGACGCGTGGTGTCTTTCACAGTCAACGCGGCATGAGATCGTTTCAACGAGCTAGGAATGAAAGCCGCACTACAATGTTCCAATTATGAATATCTCCTGAAGCGCCACTGACACCACTGACACGACACCACTGACACGACACCACTGACACGACACCACTGACACGACACCACTGACACGACACCACTGACACGACATCACTGACACGACACCACTGACACGACACCACTGACATAACACCACTGACGCGACAGCACTGACACGACACCACCGATACGACACCACTGACACGACACCACTGATACGACACCACTTACACGACACCACTGACACGACACCACTGACACACACTACCACTGACACACCACCACTGACACGACACCACTGACACGGCACCACTGACACGACACCACTGATACGACATCACTGACACGCCACCAGTGACACGACACCACTGACACGACACCACTGACACGACACTACTGACACGACACCACTGACACGACACTACTGACACGACACCACTGACACGACACCACTGACACGACAGCACTGACACGACACCACTGACACGACACCACTGATACGACACCACTGACACGACACCACTGACACGACACCAATGATACGCCACCACTGACACGACAGCACTGACACGACACCACTGACACGACACCACTAATGTGAAGGCTTTGACAGGCGCCGATGCATGAGCAAAAAGGGTTGACAACGCTAAATTGAAAACACTCCATTGCGGTGGCTGAATGCTAACAAGCCGTCCCCCCTAG
The DNA here is from genome assembly GCA_916048095.2 of Sacculina carcini. NCBI lineage: Eukaryota > Metazoa > Arthropoda > Thecostraca > Sacculinidae > Sacculina > Sacculina carcini. Next base: position 6,958,274 of record OU696576.1, read on the forward strand.
CTGAGTGCCCCTCCCCCACTCTCCCTCCCTCCCTCACGTCCCAGCTCCCTTACACTCTGTCCCTGTTGGTAATTGAGTACTTCAGTTGAAAGCGGCCCGTGTGCACGTGCTGTCTGCATACTAGGGACCACGAAGGGAACTGCGACATTGGGGAAATTTTGCCATTAAAAAGTCGGCCTGAACTTCAGAACTGAATCGGTGTGTGCTAATCGTCTGAGTTTTCCAAGCGATCCTCCGAGTATAGAGCCACGTGGTAGCGATCACGAGCCTCCAAACTAGGCGATGTAGACTCTTGGATATAATAATGAGCTTGAAGAACACTAGCGCATATAACACTAGCAACACTAGCAATCCCTTGCACATGACCAGAGCGGTCCACAATGCTTGTATCATTCACAGCCATGGGCGTAAATTTGTGTCGAGGCTCGGGGGGATGACAGTCATCATGTATTTGTGTTCAAAGTTGACTCAGTTGGTCAATTGCATGGTACCCTCAACAATTTTCAGTGTATTCAATCACAACACACATATCTCAATGAAAAGTGTATTCCGTAATATAACTCTTCACATATTTATAATTTCTTGCATTTTTGGTCTATTGTCATTTGCCTTCTATGCTGATTTTGATGACAATATACCCAATGAACTGAACTCAGCAGAATTATCGGGGGGTATAATTGCATATTCATACCCCCCAGCCAATTTGTCGGGAGGTATATATACCCCCCATACCCCCAAGGATTTACGTCCATGTTCACAGCAGTTGTTAAAACCACCATAACAGGTCTTCACTTGACAACATGTTGGTCCTCTGTTGAACTGACCTTGGCGTGACTTGTTACTCAGCTGCCATTGGCTGACAATAGCATGACGTCATCGTGACGTCATTCAGGTGCGACCGCTTCGCCTCAAGTAAAGCAGCAGCAGACCAAGTTCGTAGTTATTTTGACGGAACAATTAATGACGGAACGATGGATAGAATTATAATTGAAGTAGCCGTAGCACATGGGAAAATATGTATACTGTATCCCCATATTTCTTGTAAGAATATGCGCTCGCTTCAGACAATTATAAACCAATCTTTCCGTTTTGTTTTTCGAGAAACGGAAAGATTCACCGAGAACTCCCACTTCGAAATTCATCCGCCAACTTGGATGACTTCCAGCTACGTCAGTGTATACATCACAAGGTTGGCTGCATCATCTTCAAGATCATCCGCTTCGACTCTGCTCCTCCATATCTCCGTTCCATTCTTACAGTTTCTGATCGTCCGGGCCGCTCACTATCACGTAGTCTCTACTGTCCCCGTGCTCTCAACCAACTTCCTCTTAAAATTCGATCTTCTCTCTCTCTTACAGGTCTTTTCCACTTCTCTTTGTACATATATTATCGATGTTTCTTCTGGTGAATTATACCGTGTGAATGACTGTTGAGATTGATATATTTGTCTGTGATCACTTTCAGTTGTTTATATAATATATTGCTGAGTTTTTCTTTGTTTATGCGATATTGTTTTGTTAAATCCACGTTGAGTGATACACGTTGTGACTGTAAATTTTACGATGTTTATTGCCACGATGTTAATTTTATTGTTTTGGCTTCAAGTTATTCAGCTGCTGTGCAATAATTTCACAAGCTAATCATTTTCCGGTTTCACGTAAAACTGGTGCGTCACACGGTATTGTTTTATAATAATAATAATGATACGAATAATTATGCCACCAAGCAAAAATCTCTCCCAACATAAAAAACACAATAGCTCGCATTTGTTTATTAAAAACAGTCGCACAGCAAACACACACTCACACACACACACACACACTCCAACCAACGTTAGCCCACTTATATTCAAACAAAATATCAAGCCATACATATATTTTTTCTCTCACATAAAACAACGCGCCAATCGGCCGATATCACCCACACATATCAACATCAAACACACACACACACACACACACACACACACACATATATTGATAACGCCAAACAGTGTGTCACAGTGGCTGGAAAGACGTGATGTAGTGTCTCAGAGACGTGGAGTCTTGAAGACGTGCGACCATGGATACCAGACGATTTTCTTGCTCACTGTAAATTCCTCAATAAACTGCCATCACTTCTATCACTCTCTCTCTCTGTGTGTATGTGTGTGTGTGTGTGTATGTGTGCACGCAGACAATAAGGCAAGTTGAGGCAGCGAACACACACACACACAGCCGAAAATAAAAACAAGAATGTTAAACAAGAGACAATATCTATCGATAGACAATTAACACACAATAGCACAGGCCAAATTTAATGTCGATTACATGAACTTACCTGGTGGCACGATAGGGAAATAAATAAGTGAGTGACACACACACAAACACACCCACACACACATACAGAAGCAGACAGACATACTGACCCGACGGAGTTGCCTAAAAGAAACACACACACACACACACACACACACACACATACAATTCAATGAATTTGAAATATGCAAAATATTTCAATTTTTACAATAAACCAATCTTATTACCTAGCATTAGCATCAGTAACACACACACACACACACGCACATACATTCAACTAGTTTAAAGCTGTGATGCAACAACATTAATTCCTATAAGAAAACACATACATCTGGCTACACCAGTACTTAGAGCTCATGTGTGTATAAGTGTACGTATGTATGTGTGTGTATGCGTGAGTGTCTGAGCGTGTGTGTGTGTGTGTGTGTGCGTGAAGGCACACTAGCTGACAAAAACAATGTCCATCATGAGATGAACCGAGCATAGAGATGAAGAAAAACTTCCTCCATCACTGCCCACTCCGTCTCAAACACACACACACACACACTCACAGACACTCACACACACACACACACTCACACACACACACACACACACACACACACATATATATACTCACACACTGACACACACACATACACAATGCCACACATACTCACACACTAACACACTGACACAGTAAGAGAGAGAGAGAGAGAGATTACGGGACAGCTAGAGATGCACTAGAGGACAGCTGGTCACATTGCACCGGCCCAGTAAATGATGACGACACACACAACTGGTCATCAATGCCGCCCTGACACACACAAACACACACACACACACACACACACCAGAGAGAGACAGGTATATATACACACACGTAAACATATCAAACAAACTATACTATAATATATACGTACTGGAAAAAAATAGCATGAAAATTGTTGCAAATGCAAGTCGTAGGACTTTTATTAGTATATTTCCAACACACACACACATGTAAAGACATGACTAAACCACAATAACACACTGTAAACATAACAAGACAATCTGTGACTGTGTGTGTGTGTGTGTGTGAGAGAGAGAGAAAGAGCGACTATGTGAAAAAGTGTGCACAAGGAAGAGAGAATACATGGGCAATGAGGAAAGAGTATGTGTGAAGAAAAGTGAGCAAGAGAGTGTGTGAGCCGGCGAGAATGAGAGATAGAGAGAGAGTGTGCGTGTGTGTCTCACTCACGGTGCGGCAGAGCGTGGCAGCAGGCTGCGATACACGCTGTATCTGAGCCCGGCTGTCAACGAGACACCATCGCCATCACTAGCACAGCCACACGTTCCGTCACAGCGACGACACGGCCTTGTCTCGCCCAGAATGGCCGGATCGTAGAGCGTGCGCACCACACGCGACCAGTCAACGCCGGCCGTGCTGGCGCAGCAGACAACACCGCCGCCGGCGCCACGGCCGCCAGAAACACCACCGACCACACGTTGACTCCCTGTTATAGTCGGCACGCGAGCCGAGTACATTCCACAAACTTGGCCGTCTGCAGTGTGTGTGTGTGTGTGTGTGTGTGTGTGTGTGAGGGGAAGGGGGCATAGGGACACAAGAACATGGGGGTTGCTAACGGCAATTATTCCCTCTGCATGCAAACTGAGTGCGTGCCGCTTGAATCAGACGACAAAAACAGCACAACAAAACCAATTTCCACCCACACACACACACACACAGAGAAAGACAAACGGACACACACATTACACAAAGACAGGAGATAGATATGCACACAAGCACAAACACATAAACACACACACACACACACACATACACACTCACTCACCGAGTACATTGACGAACTGACGCTGGTTGAAACGTGGACACACATCTGGCACCGCCGCTGGCGCAGAACCCCCGGCCGATTTGGGCACTACAGCCGCCGCCGCCGCCGGCTTTGACGTCACTGCCGCTCGGCCACCAGCTGTCGCCAGCAGCAGCTGCTGCAGCCGCCGACACGCAGCCGTTCTGGCCGTCAGCCGACGAGTGGCGGCGGCCGTCAGCTGACGCAGCCGGCGCAACTGCTGCTGCAGCTGCTCGACGGCCAGCTGCTCGTGACGTAGTCGGCTGGTGAGCAGCCGCATCGACCGGCTCCTGCCGACACACAAACAAACATACACACACACACAGACACATAGTGTGTGGACTTATGTACATATTGCGCATGCTTCTCTATCTGTACATGTATCTGTGTTTGTGTTTATCTGTACATGTGAAATGTAAACCCATCTATGAGCATTAGCTCGACGGGTCTTTTTGCCAAATGATGTCATGTTATTGCAATTGTTCATGACAATACATGGTTAAAATAGAAATACACAAACACATACAATTTTTAGGTATGAGAGTGTGAGAGTGAGATTGGATTGTGAGTGTGTCGAATGTGATTGTTTGTGTTGTTGTATTGTGTTGTATTACGTTATCATGTTTTGTGTGTTACACAAGCGTCTATTTGAGAATTGTGTGTGTGTGTGTGTGTGTGTGTGTGTGTGTGTGTTCGTCTGAGAGCTACATGGCTCGACAAGCTATATCCGGAGAAATGTGTTAATCAATCTTCAATTGTTATACAGAAATGTTTAGCAATACACTTTGGACTGAAGTGAACACACACGCACACACACACACATGCTCATGTGATGATGTGAAACCAACCAACATACACACACAAACACACACACACACGCACACACGCACATACCGCACGAAAGCCAGGTTGGTTTGCGACGTGCGCAGTCGTTTGTGCACCGAGGTCTTATCCAACTGGCTGGGATGGCGTTGTTCTGATTGTTGTTGCTCATTAACGCCGGCAGCTGCGACAATTTTGACTGATTTGGAGGCCAGGCGAGCGCGCACAGCCCCTGTGCTCGAAAGTGTCGCCTCACTAGCGCCAACTGTGTTGTGAGATGAAATCGGCGTCTTATCAGCGGTTAAGACAGCTGTGGCCGATGGTTGGTGAACGGTAGTGGTGGCGCTAGATGATTTGCTAGCGCCAGACACAGTGGTAACCGGTCTACGCTTCTGGCGGCGCAGCACACTCTCGCGCTCCTTCTCGATGATTAAACGCTTGAGGCGCAGATATTCGGCCAGCTTGGAGCGAGGCAGCATCTGAACGACATCCTGTTGGAAGCGCTCACACATACACACACACACACACACACACAAGCACACACACACAAACACACGCACAACGGATATGTGTGTGCATTGAAATAACCGGCTATAAACAAAGAAAAAGCCATAACGAAAATGAATGAAAAGCGATGTGCCCCACAAAACAAATCCCCCAGCAACCCATCCACCAACAAGTCAGACCCGACTACGCTAGCAGCCAGAGCTAGCGCGTGTTGCAAACGCTGACGAGAAAAGGCCGCCTCTTCTACGCAGTCACACACCTTGCACACGAGTTTCTTGGTGGCCGGCGGCGGCGGCGGCGGCGGGCGGGCATGCAACACTGCCGCACTCTTCGCTGCTGTCTTCGTCTGGCTAACGCCGCGCTGACAGCGTTGAACAACGGCTGTCGACGGCAAACCGACGCCATTGCATGTGGACGCTTCGACCGGCGCTCGCGTAGCCGACGGCTGACCATCGCCAAGAGTGTTGGTCACCGCTGAAGCCGACTGCTCTTTGCGCAGCTGTGCCGTCGTCGTTGCTGCTACTGCTGCCTCCGACGACGACAACGCAAATTGCTGGCCAACTGAGGAAGTGTGGGATTGCGCGCCGGCCGGCGGCTGCGGCGGCGGCTGCTGTGGCTGGCTGCGGTGGCTGTGTGTGCGCACGCTGCTCAGAAACGAATCGAGCCGATCGATAAACGACGCGTGTCTTGAGTCGGCCGCCGTCGCCGCCGTCGCTGCGTGAGGCTCGCCGCAGTCCAGATCAGAGCCGGAGTCTGTGTCAGAGTCGCCGCCGACGGTGATAATGAAGCTGGGCACACTGGCGACTGCAGCGCAGCCAGCCGAAGCTGTTGTGCTCGTTGCGGCCGTAACAAACCTCGACGACTGCTGAGCACTAGGTGCCGCCGGCCGCACACGTGTCACAGTCGTAGCTGGCAACATGGCCGGCGCACAAACCGGCCGGCTGCCGCCGTTGGTAACAGACGGCGGCAGCTGTGGAGGTGCGACCGTCGACTCGCCGCCGCCGCTACCACCGCCACGTCGAGCCATCGATATCAACAGCTGCGCGCGCAACACATCCTCATCCATCTCTTCATCATCTTCGTCATCATTGACACTGTCATCACCACTACGGCCGCTAGCGCACGCATCCGGCTTATCCGTCGACGATAGCGGCGGCGGCGACTGCTGCTGTTGTGGCTGCAACAGCACGCCGGTATCGGCTGCAGCCACCTGACGTACGTCCACTGAAACTGACGCATCCGTCGTTGTCGTCGTCGTCGGAGTAGTAGTAGTAGTAGTAGTAGTAGTAGTCTTCTGCCGCTGCTGCTTGCCGCCGGCGTCGTCCACTTTCGGCAGAACAACATCGCCGTCACTGTGCACACGCGACACACGTCGACCGCCGCGCGGCGAAATCACCGCCTCCATAAACGCACGATATTGTTCGGCATGCGTTCTGCGTTGAGCCACCTGTGTCATCAGAGAGCGAGATGCACGTCCACTGCTGCTGGTGTGCTTCTTGCTGCGCCTGCTGTTGTGAACGCCATGCCGGCCGCCGGCGCTGTCAATCCGGCGACGACGTACCGGCGACACGCCGGATTCGGGCACTGCGGCAGTCGGCGGTGATGTCGTCGCTCCGGCCGGCTCGGCTACGTCGACCAGCTCGCCGGACGGCGCCGTCGCTGCTGCCGTGTCGTCACCATCTGACGCCAGCTCGCCGGACTCGCTGCCTCCGCTCTTGCCGTCGTTGTCGTGCGGCGTAATCAGGCTCTGCAGCGCCAGCAGTCGCAGCTCCAGCTCTTCGTCGTCGGCGTCGGCAAACACGTCGTCCAGCTGGAACACGCTGTCAGTGGGACAGTGTTCGGCGCCGCTGCCACTGCTATCGTTGTTGTTGTTGTTCAAGTCTTGGTCGTCGTGCTTGGCAGCGGCTGACTCTGTCACGCTGTCACAGTCGGCCAGCGACCGGTCCGGTGACGCACCTGTGACGTCATCCACCACCACCACCACATCTAGTGGAGTCGCCGGCGTCGTTCGGCCACACGCGTCGTGCAATTGCGTCGACGACGGCTCCGGCTGCTGGGCTTGCACACACTCGCTCAAAGTGTCCGACCACGTTGCCAGCTCTGCCGACTCAGCCTGCCGATCCACACCACAGTCACCACCGTCGCCGCCGCCATCATCTAGCTCCCGCTTCATCTCGTCAGGCTGCTGCGGCGGCGGCCGCTCGTCGTCGCCGGCGCCGTCCGAATCGGAGCACGACAGCGTGATCAACGGCGGCGACACAACACACGGCGGGTCCAGCACCTCAATGTAGTCGTCATCGTCGCTGTCGACGATCGACGGTGCGACGGCGGCGGTTGCGGAAGCGGAGGACACAGGCTGAGTGAGTGATGCCAGTCTCTGTTGGGCCCTGCGACGCCGGCGCTTGCGATTGCGATTGCGACTGCTGGTGTTGCTGGCAGCTTTGCTCGGCTGGTCAGTGGGCTTGCTGGGCGGCGCTGGCGCTGGCGGCACTGCACTGGGCTGAGTTGTTGCTGTGGAAACTATTACACATCACACAAACACACACATTACATTACATTGGGTAGATATTTATATAGCGCCCTACACCTAGAGGGTCTCTAGGGCGCTGCACACGCACAGACACACACACACACACACACACACACACACACACACACACACACACACACACACACACACACACAGAGAGAAACACACACACAGAAAGTGAAAGGTAAAGAAAGAAGAGAGATAATTTATACCTTATAATCATCACTAATATAGACAATGTTCTCTAGAGTATAATACGATTTCACAATGAAAAATTTCTTGGAGTGTTTTTTGAAAACAGGGATAGAATTGCTGAATTGTGTGTGTGTGTGTGTATGTGTGTGTGTGTGTATGTGTGTGTGATGTGTAATAGTTTCCACAGCAACAACTCAGCCCACACACACACACACAAGACGATAGACGTAAACGAAACGTCATTAGGAGGTGTTCGCTATTTGCAGGTGCCTGCTGTAGCAATGCTACTCAACCTTTTTTACTCTGAATCGCCCAGTGTTGATATAAGATTCCTTTATGATGTATCAGTTTGTTTCTCAAATGATTCTCCCAAAAAAATTTCATTACTCCAAACAATTATTCAGCCGTGTGGTGTTCTCCTCTGGACGTCATGGTTTTGATATGCTGTGGTTAGCAGGAGAGACACTTATGTTCAATGTTGAACACTTTGTTAGTCTTCCACGCAATAGTTATCAGAATTGGCAATGCTATATTCAGCTCAAAATTCCTGTATGATTCCTGTGCGAGTCCTCCATCAATCTGAGTTCCTGGGCGGCCGCCTAGTTTGCTTATGCCTAATAACTGACTTCATACAAAATGTGCTAAATATCAAGCATACACAGTCAATATTAGAAAACGCACAATTACTAATTGTTTGCTGAAACTCAAATATACAATTCCTTCAATGGTTGATTTTGTACTACGCTTAGAAAATATGATTGTTTAGCCGCAATTAGTTCGTCTATAATGTTTTATGTTCGTAGCATCTTGTTTTGTGCTTAGCCAATATCATGCGAAAATCTTCAGAAATACTGCGCTTAGTATAAAGTGATAAACAGTCTGATCACATTTGGAAGTTAATTACTCCCGATTTGAAGTTGAAATGTCATAGATAATTTGCCATCAATGTTGGCATGCCGGCTCACCTGTTGGCGTGATGTCATGAGGCCGTGATGCCGGCGGCGGCGGCAGTCGTTGCACGCGCTTGACTGTCTCATTGACAATGGTCGAGGTGGGGCGCTTGCGTTTGCCAGTGTTTGCCGGTCGTCTCGGCAGAACGCTCACCGACGACGAGGCGGCGGCCGCCGCCGCCGCCGCCACCGACACCATCTTGGACAAACGGCCACAGTGCATAAACGACAGCAACGGGCGTGGCTGTGTGGTAAACGAGGACGAGACTAGCGGAGGCAGCGGCGGCAGCGGAGGCAGAGGGGCAGAATGTTCGTCCTCGATCTCACCCTCTTCCAGCTCGTTGTGACGGACCATGCTGGCCGTGAGAAACATCAAGCGATTGCCGTCTGGCCGACACACAGACAGACAGACAGACACGGACACGGTGTGTATAAGTGAGAGAATACGATAGATATACATTATGTTATTGTTGTAATAGATTTCAAATGTGAAAAATGATGAACAAAAATAACAAGACACACACACACACACACCGAACTTCTCTAACACTGAATATCTTTCAAAATAGAAATACATTTCACATACATTAAAAAAATTCTCGCTTATCGTTAATGAAAAATCCCAATAAGTCACAAACACCAACTTCTCGTGACACAATAATGCATACACCTTAACTCGACGATTCCTCAATATGTAAAAGACGGAAGGATGAAGCACACAGTTCACTCACACCACACTTGTATCGACTACAGTTGATATACATATTGCAAGTACGGTAGCAACGACATTTAACTGCTCGTGTGCGGTAAAGAGGAACTCATTTTGTAGTGTCCGTATGTCTTATGACAGTGATTCTTAACCTGTGGGGAATGGAGGAGTTGCCAAGAAGTGGAAAGCTAAAGGTCGGACAGAACAGGACAAATGTGTGTGTTTTTATCAATTCAAACATGTTTATTTCTGTTTCTAATGACCTCTTGACATTTACTTTGATAAAATAACTGACTTTATTGAATTCATCAGCGCTGATGTAGAAATTGAAGAGATTAACAATAATTAACACGTATTTGATAGGCTTTTGAACGGAACCGAGGAATTATTCCGCTATTTGGAGGGTCCATTGTATTTCTGAAACTGACGAGAATTTGTGAAACTCATAAAGAAGTGGAGAATCAGAGATAAAAAGGCTAAGAACCGCTGTCTTATGAAGACGTTAGCTTGTGTGCATACTGAAGACGCGTTCAAGTAAACCATAGGAAATCCCTCCCACTATTTTTTTCAATTACTCTCCACATGCGACAACCATTTCTTGTGCTATGTTGGTGGTTTGAGCTCATATTGGGCTTGGGGGATTATGGGGTTTGGGCTCATATGAAAAATATTAAAAGATGTAATCACTGAAAACATTATACTCTCGAGAAAAAGCTGACCGTATGGAAGCTGCCTCATTCGTCCCGAATTAGAATATTGTTCTCAACGTTGGTCTCCCCACAAGTTAACGGATATATGTAGGCTGGAAGGTATCCAGAGGCCTTTTACCAACAAAATCAGAGAAATTAGCAAACAGAACTACTGACAACGCCCCAGTGAACTAGGTCTATACACACTGCAAAGAAGACGAGAACGGCATATTATCATATATATCCGGAAAATTTTGGAAGGTCTTGTACCGAATATAGGTTTGGAAGATGTTAAAAGCAAAGGCGAGGAAGAATGTGCGTAGTAAAAAGATCCGAAGCGAACTCACAGAAGGTGGAGACATTGATTCACTACAGTTTTAGTAAGAAAGAAGCTCGATTATTCAATGCAGCCCCCAGATGGATTAGAGATTTGCAGAATGTTGGCACAGAGGTTTTTAAGCGTGCCTTAGACAAGTGGCTGCGAGTTGTGCCTGACAGACCAATACCAGGTTATCCGTCCACAAATACAAATTATCTGCCTGAGGTGATATTAGAACCTGGCATTGAAAGAAACAATTAATGAGTGGAGCTCCAGCTTAATTCTGCTGATTCCAAGCTAAATTTGTTAATATGTTTCAAAATCAACTTGGACAACTTTAATCTGGAAAATTGGGTGACCTTTATTTTGAATAATTTGGAGATGGGAACAAAATCGTAATGAGCAAATAATGATCCCAAATGAACTTACCTCACAAATGGTATCAAATAAAGCAAACCAAAACAGACGTAGCAGACTTAAAAACACAGGACACTGGAATGCGGAGCAATAGGTAACAATAGCGTGATATTAAATATTTTTTTGAATAACTTCTGCAATTTTCGTTTTGTTGGCCATTTTCAGTGATAATAATCCGTAAACCACTTTTGATTGGCTCTAATAATTTTTTCAGAAATGAAGTTATAAGCTCAAAGAATTACAGCTACAGTGGATATAGGACGTTATCGCCGCAATCGGGTCAGTGGTCTCATGTAGTTTTTTCCACGGATATAATTTAGTTTAAATTGACGTTAGCCCGCTGGTTCCGGTTGGTTCCTAGCTGCACTCATCATATTTTTAATTTCAATGTTCATTTGGGTACTTGTTGGTTTTTCAAAGTGAAAGATTTACCTGAAAGAAGGATTAAGTGAAATATTGTGAAGTGAAAGATTCGCTATGCGCTTGTCGGATGTGCTGTGCGAGAGAAACATCTGGAGAAATTTCACTCGCAAATGGCGGACACAACGATTCGTCAAAATTCAAGATTATAAAATCAAGGAGCTCTTAATGTCTGCCAATAAGCAGACGGACGATGCGGCGGTACTCTTCGGCTTGAAGTCTGACAAACCACCACCTGAGTTAGTGAACGTTTTGTGTGAATATACGATACTCTACTCATATTTCAGTGAATTTTGAAACAATTTTTTTTATAAACATGAAAAGAGGCTTCGGGTCTGGTCCTAGTATGCGGAAGAGTAGGGTTCGTTTTATAGTATGAATACGCTTGTGCAATCCTGAATACGGGTACTGTATTCAATACCGAGCTAACACAATGCATTCATGGTTAATTTTGTATTATGATGTTCTTTGGTGTTTTTGTTAACGATTGTTGAAACGGTCTTTACATGATATTGGTTTTCTACCATTTTAGTGAGCGTGTTAGGGAAATTAGTTGTCAAACCTACTACATATGCTTGAAATTAAAGAAAAAAATTGTGACATGTACGTGTGTGCGACAGTCCACCGCTAAAGTTTTGCAGACCCTACGTGGAGCCGGTCACGATTATCCGACAACAGCAGCCGGCTTTTATCTACAGCGGACAAAATTTGGTCTTCAATCTGGAGCAGGCCCTAGTGTGTAGACTATACACAAACACACACACACACACACACATACATAGACGCAGGCACACACACACACACACATGTATATATAGACGCAGGCACATACACGCAGACACACACACACACACACACACACTCACACACACACACACACACATACATAGACGCAGGCACACACACACACACACATGCATACATAGACGCAGGCGCACACATGCGCACACACAAACACACATACATATATATATATATATATACACACTATAAATATAAATACACACACACACACACACGCATGAATATACACTAAGCTGTTAGCTCCTACCTTAACCTCCCCTAAGTTATTCCAGTCGACAACACATATGTGTGTGTGTGTGCGTGCGTGTGTGCGTGCGTGTGTGCGTGTGTGTATCTGTGTGTGTGTGTGTATCTGTGTGTGTGTGTGTGTGTGTGTGTTCAGGCGCTGACCAACACCGTGATGATGGCCGACAGTTTGCCGCAGCAAATAGCACGACTGGAGGGTCAGTTCGAGGTCAATGACCTGCACGCTCGACTGGAAAGGTGGGCGCCAACAAACTGAACCGACAGTGGCGGATCCAGAGTGGAATTTTCGGAGGGGCTTAATTAATTTTGGGGGGGGGGGGGTGGCTTGTATCTACAAATTCTACAGGTATATATTTTTGTACGAACACCAACAAAAAATCAACGCTATATTATTACACCAAAGAGCAGCACAGAACTAAGCACCTCAGGCCCACCAGAAATCCTAAACACCAATCCCACACATATTCACATTCACACTACACTCCCACACACACACACACACACACAAACATACAACATTGAACATGTTCAACAAATATACCGGAAAAGATGATTTTGGCTTAGAAGGCGTAGTCAATAAGTATGAGTTGATTATGCTGAATGAGAAATTGATGTTGATAAAAATATACGTGTTATACACATGCCCACATGTAAATTGAAAACAATGTAGTTCTCTGTATAACATCTCGTAGATGTATATAATGTGTTATTATCCTTGAAATCAAATAATGAAATGTTATAATGTAAATAATGTAAATATGTAAATAATGTGTTATTATCCTTGAAATCAAAATACAAACACACATGCATGTACACCTACACCAACACACACACACACACACACACACACATACACACACCTTTCCAACTCGCTTTTCTATTCGTTGCAAGGCCCTTTCCCCAGGGATATTTCCACATGTGTGTGCATGTGTGTATGTGTGTGTATGTGTGTGTGTGTGTATGGCAGTGTTGTGAGAGACAAACTGCTGTTGGATGCCACACAGAGGCGGCTGCCTCGTGTGGTGGACATTACACGACTGGGTCTGCGACAGCGGCGACAGTACGGCATTCCCAACTACAAGAGCTAGTGAGTAACGGTCACTGGGACACTCTCTTTGCTCTCTCTCTCCTCCTCTCCCCCCTCTCTCTCTCTGTGGGTGTATCTCTCTCTTTACTTCTCTCTTTGGTAAAACGAATATATATCCATTGATAAACTAACACTGTTGTTGTACTCCGTGGTGTAGTGGTTAGCACACCTGCCTCACAAGCGGGAGGTCCGTGGTTCGAATCCCGGCCGAGGAGAATTTCATTGGGCGAATTATATAATCCAACAGCTCCAGTCCACACAGTAGTAAATGATGGTACCAGATATCAGTCATGTGTTGTGTCATGCATTCTGGGGAGGTGGCCCTCTCTAATACGTCTTCCGTCCTTGTGGCGCCATAGCGTGGAGAGGGTCGGTTCTGCGGTGGCAGCGAGCTGCACGGGACACACCTGTGTGTGTTCCTAAGCTTCGGCTTCTTCCCGTGTAGCAGCTGTCACTTGATACCTTTAACCTGTAATATGTACATACGTAGCATTTACACTGTTGCTTGAATTGTTCCTTTAAATTAATCTATTTTTCAATTTGGAAACTTTCTCACGAATTTCTACAGAGTCACACACTCGCACATCACTCTTATGAATCACTCCTGGCACGGGAATAATGCCGTTATTACGTATTATATTATATTACATATTACGATATTATATTTATATTTGAAGCGCCAGCCACCGGCGCTCTTGCCGACAATTATATTTATATGGCGCACTTCTCTAATAATAATAATAATAATAAAAATAATTGCGTGTATTGCAATCGCCCGTAATGCGCTTTTCATTGCAATTTCATCCACACTTCACGCACACTCTCATTCACTCATGGATACATATATATATACTTTCATACAACGACATGCATATATACAGGTATACATAATATATATTCTCTGCTGTGCTGTGTTGCAGTTCGGCGTTTCTTTACGGTCTGCTGGAGTTGTGCGAACGTATCTCGCTGACCACGTGTTCTGGCCACGTGGCGCCGGCGTCGACCGCTGCCGACACGTCGCACGTGCCACGCCACGTGCCACGCCACGTGTCGCGCCACGTGTCGCTGGCGCCCGACATGCGCTCCTACTGCCAACAGTCAGTGTTGTGCTGTTTACCTATGGGGATTGTGAGCCTAATTCTCATGGGGGCGTGCCGTGATTCCTGTGAAAAAAATCCAAAAAAGTATCATTTTATTTTTGCTGTATATTTTTCCTGAAAAAATACTTTTTGCTCAATTTTAAAGGACCTTTAGACTGTACCAATGAATATTTATTATATAATTTGTGCTATTACGTCGTGTGTATTTTTTCATCTTTTCCTGCGACTCTCAAGAATATAGGGGTGGTGCACTAACTGACTGTTGATTTGAGAAGTGTGCCAACACTGAAACAGGTTGAGAACCACTGAGTTAGTGGGTGGGATGAGTGTTTGGCGCGAATCCAACTCTCTCTCTCTCTCTCTCATTTCCTCTCACACTCTCTCTCTCTGTCTTGTTCTGTCTGTTCTGTTTCGTTCTTCTGTTCCACCGTGTCTCATTTATTTTCTCAACTATTTTCAGCTCTGGTGATAATTAAAGAAACTTGTCGCATTTCTTTTATACAGGCATGTATTTTTCACGAGATGGATATGTTTTGTTGTGTTGACTCGGTGGTGTAGTGGGTAGCACACCCGCCTCACAAGCAGGGAAGCTCCGTGGTTCCAAACCCGGCCGAGGAGAATTCCTTTGGCGAATTCTATAATCCAACAGCCCCTGTCCACCCAGCAGTAAATGATGGTACCAGATATCAGCCATGTGTTGTGTCATGCATTCTGGGGAGGTGACTTTCTCTAATACATCTTCCGTCCTTGTGGCGCCATAGCGTGGAGAGGATCGATTCTGCGGTGGCAGCGAGCTGCACAGGGACACACCTGTGTGTGTTCATAAGCTTCGGCTTCTTCCCGTGTAGCAGCTGTCACTTGAGGCCTTTAACCTATATATATGTGTGTGTGTGTGTGTGTGTGCGACGTGATTGACGTGATGGCAGCGGTGACGAGCGGCTGTTTATTCGACGCTCGCCGGACTTGCTGCTTACGTCGCCGCACGCTCTGCCCGCTCTTTCTTGCGCGGCCGACGTGCAGGCCACTCGGCAACTGCGCTGTGTCTCACTCGAGCCGGCCTCGCCTTACATCCATCTGCCAGTCAGTCATGACTACGACTGCGCCGATACGACGCGTACGTTTACCTCACCCACTGATCCAGAGCAAGAAATCGGGGCTCTTGTTATTTATAAGGCACCATTATAACAGAGGTCCGAGTTTGGGAAAATTCACTTAAAAGCAGCCCCTCGGTCTCCTGGGGATTTAAGATACTTTTATGCGCTACTTTATGATAAATCTTGTCATCAATTAATAAATCAATCATTGTTTATTTGTTGTCCACTCATGGTTTTTTCCCAAAAAAATTCCAAGGAATTCACACAAAACACTGATAAATTCATAAAGTGATTACACACATAAATACATATGATTCATGAAAATATTTAGTCTTTGTCTAGTTATAATTAAAAATAAAACATAAATAGTTAAAATTAAGATTAAAATTTAAAAGTCGCTCAGGTATTTGTTGTAATATTTGTACTTTTTGTAATTGCTCTCTCTTCCTGTCTCTCAGACTCTGTCGTTGCTTTCGTGTGTGTGTGTGTGTGTGTGTGTGTGTGTGTGTGTGTGTGTGTGTGTGTGTGTGTGTGTGTGTGTGTGTGTGTGTGTGTGTGTGTGTGTGTGTGTGTGTGTGTGTGTGTGTGTGTGTGTGCTTGGCTCCGCTCTGCTTATTTGCTCATACTATCATAATTTCTTACTATGATAAACACTACCAATTACGTCTTCAATATTGAGCCACTATGTAAGCGCAA
>OU696576.1:6977487-7067487 GCA_916048095.2 Sacculina carcini
TGCGAACAATTTTGACCTAAAATTAAGTATTTTCCTAATTTGTTCAAAGTTCATTTAGACTACTTTTCGGGGACGAATTTCGTCCTGTCTTTTCACTGCCCGCTTTTAACTCTTAATATAACTCTGAATTTCATTGCCGACTTTCCGGCACTTTGTTTCTCAAACAGGATGATTTTAACACGCAATTCATTTCCGTTCATCTTGTGTTGTCTTGTGATCTCTCTCCTACCGATATCTGGTGAGTGGTGCAGCTTATCATTACTTGACCATATAACATTTTCACTCAATATCTCTATTTATTATTTTGTTTTTCAACTCTCTTCTCTCTGGAATTAATTACTTTTTGGCCTCTCTTTTTCTCTGCATCTTTTGGGCGTTTCAGGTGCATCCTGAAACGCACCACTACTTTTTGTCGTACAAAACAATTTTTGTCGTACAAAACAATTCCAACTTTGCTTTCTTCCGGCCACTGTGTCTACTTGGAACACGTTGAAGGAGGAGGCTTTCTTGCAGAGCAATTTGAACAAATTCAAGGCCAAAGTAAATGAAATGCTACTGAAAGAGCGGAATTGACTGTTGAGTCTTATTACTTGTATATTTATTCATATTTATTGTTATTTATTCATGCTTATTGTTATTTATTTTCTATTTATTTATATTTATTCATATTTTACTCTCTATTTATTACTATTTATCATTGGTTGTTGTTATTTATTAAATTATACTTTTACTCAGTGTTGGCTGTTGTTGTTTATTGAATCATATTTATTGTTGTTGCTGTTTATTGAGTCATATTTATTGTTGTTGTTGTTTATTGAATCATATTTATTGTTGTTGCTGTTTATTGAATCATATTTATTGTTGTTGTTTATTGAATCATATTTATTGGTGTTATTGTTTATTGAATCATATTTATTTGTGTTGTTGTTACTTATTGAATCATATTTATATTTATTGTTGGATGTTTCTTTTTTGAATCATATGTATTGTTCTTGATTGTTATTTTTTACTTATTTATTAATATTTATTCTTATTTATTGATGGCTGTTTTTTAATGAATCACATATTTATTGTTGATTGTTATTATTTATTGAGGAACGTGGGCGGAGTGACATTATGGATTGTTATCGGATGATGGTTTATTATTTATTGTTATTTATTTATTATTTTCTTTCCAACTCTCTTTCTAGACTTATTTCTCTTCGAACTCTCTTTCTCTCTTAATCTTTTGGGCGCTTCCGGTACATGGGGCCACCTTAGGGTGGTAATAGTGCTTGCACTCTTCCCATGCTACTGGATTTGCCTGTAATTAATAATAATAATAATAATCCATCATTTGAGAGTAAACTCAAAAAGCAAAAAAATCTAATTTGAAACTTGAATCAAATTTGAAATTTGGTTTTGAAACTCAATATTTCTTTCTACCTATTATGTTATAAATTTTTATAGTATTACATTATGATGTATATACTATTTGTTTCAATTGTAAACATCCATTCATATTTTGTTTGCCCATTTGTTCTATTTTTGGAAAACAACAACATATATTTAATAAAGCGAACGATAAAATGCAAAGGCGCGAAAAACATGATAAAAGATAAAAGCATGCGGAAAAAACAAACGTATAAAAAGCACGCACAAGGAAAGACATACCGTGCACAACATGAGAAAAATAAGAGCAATCAGAGGTAACAACATAAAAATTAACAAAATGTACAAGAAACGCATTTATTCAGAAGAAGAAGCATGAAGATGTTTGTGGAGAGCAGATGAAAAGGAAGCAAAGGAACTTATTTGATGAAGCTGAGGAGGCAGAGAGTTGTAGAGACGAGGGGTAGAAAAGTAGAAGGACTTGGCCGACCACGAGGACTTGGTCATGGACACATGAAAAGTTCTCGCTTGTATATTTAGCTTTCAGTGAAATTTCAATTTCAATGTTCAGACTCGGTAATTCTGCCAATTTGATTTACATTCGGTGTGAAACGTAGTTAAAGGTGAAAGGTCTCAAGTGACAGCTGCTACACGGGAAGAAGCAGAAGCTTATGAACACACAGGTGTGCCCCGTCCAGCTCGCTGCCACCGCAGAGCCGACCCTCTCCACGCTATGGCGCCACCAGGACGGAAGACGTATTGGAGAGGGCCACCTCTCCAGAATGCATGACACAACTCATGACTGATATCTGGTACCATCATTTACTGCTCGGTGGACAGGGACTGTTGGATTATAGAATTCGCCCAAACAAATTCTCCTCCGCCGGTATTCGAACCACGGACCTCTCGCTTGTGAGGCGGGTGTGCTAACCATTACACCACGGAGTCCATCAAAGACAATCTTGCTCTCACTGGTCAACCAATTTTTCCCACACCATGGGAAAAATCCTTCTGAATTTCTAAAAAATCACGACAAACACTCCGGAAGCGCGTGTGTAAATGACGTTGCTGAACACGTTGAGTTCTAGTCATTGACATTTATTTGTATAGCGCACATCATCACACACGCACGAAAAGACAAATCTTGGAGCGAAAAATTAAAACAAATAAGTAAGACACGCCGCTTAAGGAAAACAAACATGCGGACAACACACGCACACACACACACACACTCATGCACACACATACAGACACACAACGCAAAATTGAAACATGATAATAAAAAGAAAACAGAAGAAGCTGTAAAAACCCTCTAGTAAATATATCAAGCGAGGCGGGTGCGGTATGATGGTTCAGAGCGAATCGTTATATCTAGGTCGCATTTCTGAATATACTATTTCATATGTGCTGTTTTATTCTCAAATAACTGAGAATGAAGACAAGATCGATTGAATATAATGATCTCCGATTAGGTGACTGGAAGCATACACCATTATGAAGGGTTCGTCTTTTCAGCTATATCGACATGCTAATTCCCAATTACAGTCGTGTTGAAACGCACACCCTCTTGCGGTTAAGTGACTCACAAGATACATGATAAGGGGTTGAACAAATCTACCGCCCCGCACGGCCTGGCTACGCCTCTGGCGCGTGTCCCGTACACTGCAGATTCACCATGTGTTTGTATGCTCGTGTGTGTGTATGTGTATGTGTATGTGTAACTGATCATCAATTCGACTATCATGGCTTCCGATAAAAAGTATTATTGAGTTTAGGGTAGTGTGTCTTGTCTACATGGCAATGTTCTTCAAGTCGCCAGCTTATGTTAACAATTGGCTGGAGCTCAAGTCTACGACTTCACACAATCTACGTTCAGATGACACAGTTTCTGGCTACACCTAAATACCCTTCTCGAGACACCAGGTATTCCAGTTGTTTTCGTTATGAAGTTCCTCGACTCTTCAATAAGCTGCCGTTGTATGTGAGAAGTGCTCCTTCATTTTCTGTTTTTAAAAATAGGGCTAAAAAGCATTACCAGTGCATATGTTATGACACGTCACTGCTCGCCATTAAACACCCATATGCGCTATGATGTGTTCTATTCTAATGTTATTGTATTATTCATGTTATCAGATTTACTTGTTTTCATTGCGAATGCACTGATGTTTCATTCATTGAGAGTGTGATTGAGGTGCGTTTTGTCCTGTATTGAGCTTCATATGTATACGTGAGTATATGTGTGTATGATTGTATGTGGGTATGCACCTGTATGTATTTGTGCATATGTACATATATGCATGAGTATGTGCATGTAGGCATATAAATGTGTGTGTGTGTGTGTGGCGGTTTTGAGAATATGTGAAACTATTGTAAAGGCGCATTATAAATGTTCGATAAATGAAGTGAAATGAAATGTGCGTGCGCAGATGCGTCTGCACCAGGTATGGTGCGTCGCCAGTGTGTGATGGACTATTATGCGTGGCTGTACATTGGCGATGTGGACCATTCGAGCGATGGTAGTGAATGTCTCCATTGGACCACGGCTCATCCGTCCAATAAGGTGTAATAAGACAAAATAATAAAAAATCCAGAACCGAACCACGAATCCGGGAAACGCACACTATGTAATGGCACATACACACACACACAGACACACACACACACACACACACACACACACACACACACACACACACACACAGACACGTTTCGCGCCAACACTACGATCGAGTACCGATGAACAACACACAGACTGAAATCCAAGCGCGTTTCTGATAATAGTAAGATAAATATAACATTTTTGTGTTTATTCATCGGATTTCTATTGCTCTTATCTTTAATTTCTTGTAGCTAAATTTTCCATCAAGTCTATTCATTTTGTTATTGTTTGCTGCTGGTCTGTGTGTGTGTGTGTGTGTGTGTGTGTGTGTGTGTGTGTGTGTGTGTGTGTGTGTGTGTGTGTGTGTGTGTGTGTGTGTGTGCATGGGCGTAGATCCAGGGCGTTATGGGGTATACATACCCCCCCCCCCCCCCCCGACGCATTGGCTGGGGTTATGAATATGCAATTATATCTCCCGATAATTCTGCTGAGTTCAGTTCAGCATGGGTATATTATCATCAAAATCGGCATGGCAAAAATATCAATACACGAAAAATGCAAAAAAATCTGTAAATATGTGAAAAAATATATAATTACGCGATGCACTTTTTATTGAGCTATGTGTGTTGTAATTGAATTGACCGAAAATAGTTGAGGGTCGCATGCGATTGACCAACTGAGTCAACTTTGAACACTAATGCATGATGGCTGTCATCCCTCCGAGCCTCGACACATATTTACTTCAATGTGTGTGTGTGTGTGTGTGTGTGTGTGTGTGTGTGTGTGTGTGTGCCAATATTCACCGTGCGACAGAAGTCTACCAAATTGTTTTTCTTCATGCCCGACGGCAAAACACGATCGGCAAATAAATGTCGCAACGTCTTCGGAAAAACTGTGGAGTTGGCCGGAGTGGAACCATGGTTTGTGATAGCATTTCAAAACAGCTGTGATATGTGCTCGTAGAACTGCTGACCTATTCTGGGCAGAAATAGAATTTTTGAAATTCCAGATTGTTGTCAGATATTGGACAAATAGTTAAAAAGAACAAAACCAGAATATTTAATATTCGATAATAATTAATAAATACTCAATAATTAATATTCGCTAGTAAATAAAGAAACAAAATAATTTTTCTGTAAATGTGAATGTAATTTTTGGCAGAAATTTAACACACACACACACATGCAGATGTCCGATTCACTTGTAAAATTGTCGTAGGTCGGATCTATGCTAGGGCTATGGCTAGTTCAGTGTGTGTGTGTGTGTGTGTGTGTGTGTGGTCCTCTCCTCTTCAATATGTATCTTACCTCTGTAGGGAAAGTTCTTCGTCGTCACGATGTGTCCTTCCAAATATTCGCTGACGACATTCAAATCCTTCTCTCGTCTGAGTCTATTTCTCACTCTTCAGTAAGTTCTATTATATCTGATATAGAAAGATGGGCGTTCACTCGTCATCTCAAACTTAATCCTGATAAGACTAAGTATATTCTCTTTCCATCTTCTAATGGTACTACTTCTCTTAGTATACCTCTATCCTGCTCTGTACGTAGTCTTGGTATCATTCTCGATAGCTCTCTTTCTTTTGATTCACACATCTCTGACATTATCAGGTGCTGTAACTATCAACTTAGGCGTATCTATTCCATTCGTAGATATATAACTACCTCTGCTGCCTTTAAGTTAGCTAATTCATTCATCTTTAGTAAAACTCAGTATTGCTGTTCTCTTCTACTATCGCTCAACCACCGCCAGCTTAGGAAACTTCAATCTATTATTAATAAGGCCTGTCGTATGATATTTAATCTTCCTTCGGGCTCTCATGTCTCTTCTTCTCTACAAAAACTTAAGTTACTTCCCATTAAGGCTCTCGTTGAGTATCGTATTTGTTTAATTATTCATTCAGCTCTTCATCTTTGTAAGCCTGCGTATCTGTTTGACCTCCTCTCTTATAAAACCTCATCTCTTTCTCTTAGGTCTTCTAACGATCCTTTTCTACTAGTTGAACCTTCCTTTCCTTCTAGGCATTCTCACTACAATCGTTGTTTCTCTATCTTAGGACCTCGTATCTACAATAGGCTATCTCCCTCAATACGCTCAATCAAATCTCTATCTCTTTTCAAAAAACATACTAAAAATTTCTTTCTCACTAAGTCTTACTACTGTCTTAATAATATTGTATATATTAGTACTGAATATAAGGTCTGATTGTTTCCTAATTCTGTCTTCTATGTGTATGTGCTTCATGCGTGTGTTTTCCGTTCTTGTGTATGTATGTTTCTCTATTGTATGCTCTCTGTGTGTTGTTGTGTTGAGCTCTGTTATCTGTGTTTGTGTGTCTGATGTGTTGTGTTCTCTGTCTATTTGTTTTAGTGTATGTCTTTTTGTGTCTGTTATGTTGTGTTTTCTGGTTTGTATTTGTGTGTCATTTGTGTTGTGATTTGTCAATCTGAGTGTATGTCGTTGTATGCCTGCTGTGTTGTCTTAATGTGTTGTATGTTGTGTTGTCTTATGTGCTTTATGTCTGCTGTACTATCTTATCCAATATGTATGTGTGTGTGCGTGTGTATTTTTGTGTTTCTGAGTATGTAAACGTGAGTGTATGTTTGTGTTTGTGCGTATATGTACTTGTTTGTTTTGTGTGTGTGTGTGTGTGTGTGTGTGTGTGTGTGTGTGTGTGTGTGTGTGTGTATGTAGGTGACTGTGTATGTTCGTGATTGTGTATGTGTATGACTCTTGTGCTTGAGTGTGTGTGTGTGTGTGTGTGTGTGTGAGCGCTTTTGAGACCCTCGGGTGAAAAGCGCGATATAAATGTCTTAATGTAATGTAATGTAATGTGTGCTGGTGTGTATGTTGTAACGTCGAGTGCTATTAGGATCGACAAACACCCGCGTCAAGAGGATTTTAACATTTGTGTAGAGCAGTGGTTCTCAACCTTTTTCAGCGTTCACACTATTTTCAAATCAGCAATCCGTTCTCACACGCCCTGCATTCTTGGTAGCTATATAAAAAAGGTAAAAATACAAACTTTTTGTGTTCAGTATTCATTCATACAGCTCAAAAGTTATTAAACAGTATTCAGCAAACAGTTTTTTCCAGGAAAACAAACAAAACACAGGTAAAAACATATATTCTCTTTAATTCTTCACCGGAATTTAGGAACCAGACTCGTACCCGAACCCCGGTTCAGAACCCTTGGTGTATGATGACTTTGACACGACAGGTGCTACATTGTCGGTGAGCAACAGTCTCTACGCAACTGCGACGTACCATCGTGTCCTCAGCGAGCTCAGGGCTGTGTCACGCTGTTCTGCATGGAATATTTGGGCGTGAGCGAGCGAACGCTGGTCTCACACGCTGCCGCCGCCGCCGCCGGCCAACAAGTCGGCTGCGTGCGGCTGCCGCGTGCAGGACTGAGCAAAGAAATCTCAGTGCGTTGGCTGGACGCTCATCGGCGCAGAGAGGTGGGCGACAAGTGCTTCAATCCGCCGTATCAATCGCGAACTCTCGGACTGCCTGTCGGGCCGTGGTGTTCGGTTTCGGCGTACCCGGGCTCCGGAGCCAAGTACCGCTGGGCGCCGTGCGAGGTTCCACTGCTCGACGACAAGGAAATGACACACAAGGTCGCGCCAGATACCGCAGAAAGCGTAACCTAGCTGAGTTAAACGTACGGGGCGTACCATGATATAGTTTCATTTGGAAAAATGACTCGGAATAACGATATAAATTAAACGAGTTTTCGTTGCAGTGAATTGAGTTAGTTTATTGTTTTATTTTACACATGTCTTCAAGCCATAATTTAGTTGATTAAGAATGTAAATAGTTTAATTTGTGAACCGATTAGGAAATTATTCATTGTTCTTCTTCATATAGCTTTTATTCCTTATTGTTGAGATTTTTCTACAGCTTAAATATTTAAGCTTTTTTAAGCGTTTATCGTGGATATGTCTAACTGGGTGTTTCATATATCCAATCATGAAATGTATAACTCAGCAGCGGATCCAGAATGCAATTTGGGAGGGGCTATGTATGAGTGACTATGTAGCGTGTGAAGGACATGACTTGGGACATTATCAATGATGTATACACACACCCAATATGCGCGAATATGTTTTGCGGTACTGCTTATATCAACAAATTCTACAAAAATTAATTTTTCGACCTCTTTTAGTGAACCTCTTAATTA
Organism: Sacculina carcini; assembly: GCA_916048095.2. Taxonomy (NCBI): domain Eukaryota; kingdom Metazoa; phylum Arthropoda; class Thecostraca; family Sacculinidae; genus Sacculina; species Sacculina carcini. The sequence continues at coordinate 6,985,641 of OU696576.1, forward strand.
TGAGGAATTGTTGGAAACATTTGGGGGGTTTCAGCCCCCGAGCCCCCCCCCCCCTGAATCCGCCATTGCTATAACTCACAGACGTGCAAATCTATATATATAAAAGAGATCCTCTGTGTGTCTGTCTGTCTGTCTGTGTGTTTGTCTGTCCCACCCTCCTTGGTCCATTTTCAGCAAGCTGCTGCTCAATAACCACTTGGTGTACCCGCCAATAATTTATACCATTACGCTGGAAATTTCCTTGTCTACGCGATAGGATACATTTCAAATTTTAAAAATAAAACCAAAAAAAGTTATCGCGGTGAAAAGACAAAATGAACCCTGAAAAATGCGAAAATTTTGGTCAATATTCCTACATCTACTCCTCATAAACCAGAAATGGTACAGTAATACAAATTATACCACTGTGTAGAAAATTTTCTGTTCTACAAGATAGGTTATAATTCATATCCAAAAATAGAACATAAAAGATGTAAACATGACAAAATTTCAATCTATATTCAAAATTATATTTAAACTCCACGCGTCCGATTTTCTATACTTTTTTCTCTATTTATCAAAAACTAATTATCACACATCTAAATAAATAATACCATCATGCTGGGAATTTTGTTTGCTACAACACGGTATAATTTTTAAGTTTTCAAGGTGTATTAAAAAAAAGTTACGGCGGTGTGAAGTGTAAATGACAAAGTCAAAAAGGCATAATTATCGCACAAAAACGTGAATATTTTGGTCAATATTCCCCTATCTATTCCTCATAAACCAGCAATGGTACAGCTATAAAAATTATACTATTGTGTAGATAATTTTGTGTTCTACAAGAAAAGTTATAATTTATACCCACAAATGATACAAAAAATGTGTAAAATTGGCAAAATTGTCAAATACATCCAAAATTACACTTGATCACCGGGCGCCTAAATTAATTCATTTTTCTACCTATTTCTCAGGAACTATTTGTCACACATTAAAATAAATTATATCATCGTGCTGGAAATTGTATTTTTTAAAATGCGGTATAATTCTTAATTTTCCAAAGTGTATCTGAAGGAAGTGACGGCGGTGTAAAGTCAAAAGGACATATTGCCAATTTGACAGCTATTATGCGCACTTGCGATTAGACAGGAATATACTACTGTGTAGAGAATTTTGTGTTCTACAAGAAAAGGTGTAATTTATACCCACAAATGATACAAAAAACGTGTAAAATTGGCAAAATTCTCAAATACATCCAAAATTACACTTGAACACCGGGTGACTACAATTTATTCATTTTTATACCCATTTCTCAGGAACTATTTGTCATACATTAAAATTAATTATACCATCGTGCTAGAAATTTTGTTTCCTACAGTACGGTATAATTATTAATTTTCCAAAGTGTATCTAAAGGAAGTTACGCCGGTGTAAAGTCAAAATGTCATGTTGCCAATTTGACAGCTATTATGCGTACTTGCGATTACACATGAATATACACTGATTAAATTTCACTGAAGTCCAATCACAATTTACGCACTTGCGATTACACAGGAATATATTACTGTGTAGAGAATTTTGTGTTCTACAAGATAAGCTATAATTTATACCCACAAATGATACAAAAAACGTGTAAAATTGGCAAAATTCTCAAATACATCCAAAATTACACTTGAACACCGGGCGACTAAAATCAATTCATTTTTCTACTATTTCTCAGTAAATATTTGTTACACATAAAAATAAATTATACCATCGTTCTAGAAATCTTTTCTTCTACAATACGGTATAATTTGTAATTTTCCAAAGGGTATCTGAAGGAAGTTACGGCGGTGTAAAGTCAAAAGGACATATTGCCAATTTGACAGCTATTATGCGCACTTGCGATTACACAGGAATATACACCGATTAAATTTCACTGAAGCCCAATCACAATTAAGAATGCATCATATTATCTCCAAGCATGGATGGTGTGGTTTTATTGCGTACAGTTTAATTAATGCTACACTCTACTGAATATAAAGGCTTTATTGTCCTCAATAACGTTCCGCACGACGGGCGGGTAAAATGCTATTGGGAACAAAGTAAACTACTGAATTTAACTGTGTAATTTAATTGGTTTAATTTCAAGTTGCATAAGCATAAGTTGCATAAGGATATGGGTTGCAATATCATGTAATGCCAACTTATGCTGTTTTAGCGGAAGCATTAACCTGGAATTATAGAGATGACAGAAGGTTGCATTGTTTTGATAGTGTTGTGGAAAAACATGTTTTCTAAATTGAAACATAAATTTCACATTTAGACTTTTAGATTAGCTATAACTTTCCTGTGGGTTTGTTTTTCTTTTTCAATTTGCACTAATTTTTATATGAATTGAATATTAATTATATTTTATGAACTGTTCCGCACGACGGGCGAATTAAATGTATCTATAAAGAGTGGGTTTAAATGATAGCGAGGTATATGATATTTTGCTAGCAGTCAATATTCTAGCGATAAAAGTAGAATAGCTCTTAAGCAAATGATTTTGGAGAATGATGTGAACTTTTAAATATATTTTGCGATCTGATGATATATGTATTAGGAATAATACGTAGCAGAATATAGATTGCATAATATAATATCGGCTGTAATATCAAGGGCTGTATTATCGGTGTAATCCAAAAAATAACAACTGTATGAATATGATGCATTAGTGGAAGCATTAACCGGGAATTATGAGATAATATGATAATGGTGTATAATTATATCGCATTATGCAACAAATGTGAATTTGTACAGTTTGTACCTTACAGTTTGGTCCCGATACTATATTGGCGGGTTGAGAGAAAAGTATTGGTGGGCCGCGTGTTTGGGACCCCTGGGGTAGATAATCTCAGTCTTCTGATTACAAATTATGATCGCATCAGTATATTTTGTGATCACAAACTAATAAGTTAAATCACCTCAGACTAGGCTGAGAGCGGTCAAGATTGAATGGTTGGGTTGGGTTGGGTAGGTTTGACTCAGGTTATATTGGGTTTTAATGATAGCGGAAAATATATAAATTTTAACAATAAATATTATAGCGGTAAAAGTGAAATAGTACTTAAGCAAATGATATTGGGGAATGATGTTAAGTAATAAATATAGTTTGGAAACATTCTGATGAGAAGATTTCATCATCTTTCATTGTTTGTTTCGTGTTTGTGTTCTGAATTATACCACAAGACGGGCAGATTTATATATCAGGCGGGTTGAGGGATAATATTTGTCAAAATAAGAACAAAAATATTCACATTTAGACTTTTCTATTGGTTAAGATATTTATAGGTTACATTTTTTGCTTTTCAATTTGTATTCATTATATTTTATGGATTTGATATGAATTTTATTGTATGAATTGTTCCGCACGACGGGTGGGTTTAAAAAAGTGTTTTTAGATCATTTTTTCAAATGGTTCATTTAAAAAAAGGTATTTTTTATTTAAAATAAAAATGTTCCGCGGGCAGCAACTATAGACAATAGAACGTTCAATTTTCCCTGTAGAATTAATCCATACACAAAACCAATGGATTTGACTTCAAATATGAATTTTATTGTATGAATTGTTCCCCACGACGGGCGGGTTTAAAAAAGGTGTTTCCATTTTTTAGTTCATTTTTTTCAAATGGTTCATTTAAAAAAGGTATTTTTTTACAAATAAAAATGCTCCGCGGGCAGCAACTATAGACAATAGAACGTTCAATTTACACTGTAGAATTAATCCATACACAAAACCAATGGATTTGACTTCAAGATCCAGAACGGATCGTGTTCGAGTTCTGAATTATTCAGCACGACGGGCGGGTATAAAAATGACTCAGGCGGACTGAGGGGAAATATTTTGTCGAAATAAAAATAATTAAACTTATAATTTTCAATTGATTAATATTTTTATGAGTGTACCCTATTTCATTTTTATTTTTCCATATTTTTTACGAATTGAATATGAATTTCATGTTATGAATTGCTCCGCACAACGGGCGGGTTTTAATGCTATATATATATACATAAAGAAGAAATTATCTGTCTGTCTGTGTATGTATGCTTGAATATGAGGTGACATAATTGCGCTGGTTCATGGTTCGCTGGTTCAATGATCAGGGGCTTCAAACGCAAACGAAGCGATGGCTCATTTTTATGCAATAAAAATGTCCCGCGGGCAGCAATAAAACGTTCAATTTCACAGTGTAGAATGAATTCATATACAAAACTAATGGATTTGATTTCAAGAACCAGAACGGATGGTGTTCGAGTTCTGAATTATTCCGCACGTCGGCCGGGTTTAAATATCAGGCGGGCTGAGTGGAAATATTTTGTCAAAATAAAATTAAAAATAATGAAATTTAGACTTTTTAATTGATTAAGGTACTTATGAGTTTGCCTTATTTATTTTTAATTTGCAATATTTTTATGAATTGCTCCGCACAACGGGCGGGTTTTAATGCTAGTATAATATAAATAACAAGAGGAACTCCTCAAACATGTAGCAAAAGTTGTTCTAATCATCCAAGCATAGATACTAATTGTTTGTCGCACACAGGTACATTACACGCATCTTGAACAAAAGACGAGACTGTTTGTCTTCTGGAAGGTGCCGCGTCCAACGATTCGCTTCTGGCTGAGAGCCAGCAATGACTACTATAAGAGCGGCGCCGTATTGTATGTGACTGAATTGCCGGGCGAAGGTGATAGTCAGCCACTTTTCGTCAAATTGTGACCTATTCAATGGCGTAGCTAGACTATCTACCGCCAGGGGGTGGTAATTTTTTGCCGCCCCCATGATGTATGCTTGCGGGTCACTTAGCCGCAAGAGATTTAGCGTTTCAACATGATTGTAATGGAACTAGAATGTCCAAATGTCGATATAGCTGATGAGACCAACCCTTCGAATGGTGAACCTCTTTTAATAGAGCATGCTTCCAGTCATCACTCGGAAATCACTATTTTTAATCGACTTTGTCTTTATTCATTTATTTGAGATTGAAAGAGCAAATATTATGTAGTATATTAAGAAAATACACTCACATATACCAATAATTCAACGTTTACAGCAGTTGTTGTGCTGCCCCCTAAAACATGCCGCTCGTGGTGGACCCCCCCCCCATCATCCACGCACTACGCACTGCACTTATTCGAGTATTGTTTTTGTGTTCAACTAAATTACCTGTTTCCATTTTTGATAGATTTTTTATCTAGACTCGAAATTAGACTGCCGTTGTTGTTTATTTCGGCGTTTGGTTTTCGGAAACGACGAATCAGTAATTTATATGATGTTTTCGGATTACACGGTTTGTAAAATGTCTTTATGCACAGTGCGATTATATCGAGTATCGGTCTGACATTCTTGATGTCGCTCACTTGCAGGAGTTGACGCCGTCGAGATAATCATCGGAAGACAGAATAAAGAGACCAAGATGTGTCTACGACACCAGGCCTTCCAGCAGGGACGATGTGTCTCCAAGAACACCTTCAACATCGTCTCAGCCGAGGAATGGAGGGAATTTTGGGTGAAATTAACATGCCCGTTTTTTCAGTGGCGGCGGTAGGATTTTCCGGTGGTGGGGGCTGAGGGCATGTTACTGTAAATGATTTGGGGGCTTTTCGGAACATGAGGATCTGCACTCGGTATGTTCATGATGAGTATTTTTTGCGGGGGAATCAGTTGGGCTTGACACATTTTGGGGGCTTCAGCTTCCTTCCTCGGCGCCGCCACTTGTTTTTTCATTCCGTTTTACAATGTTGTTGTAACAAAACCAGAAACTAAAATATATTCAGACAGACGCGCGTGGGCATCACCGCCCCACGCGCGCCTACAAGGCGTTACACCACTCCCGACAACACCTCAAACACGACTCCTAGCTCACACCGTGACACACGGGACAACACACGGAGACACACACACGCGCACAATCCTCACTCGCCGCAACAACCAATTAGCGGCGAGCTGGTCATACACTCGCCGCCGCGGGGCATGGACAATTCACAAACGCATACACACACAGCCATACATAACTATACACACTTGCTCACACACTCTCGCACGCAATACGCAATTCAACTGTACACACACACACATCGATCACACATGGACACACTAACACGTTCACGCACACACAATCTCAGTCAACGTAGACACAATCTCACTGATTGTGAGAAAGATGAGTGAAAGATGAGTCACTGATGAGTGAAACATACACTCTCACTGCACACGATCACACTACAGTTGTGAAGCCTGTTTAGCCATATACCAGCAATGTATGACTTTAGACCGTCCACAGTCTGATAGCCATTGTTGCATTTCATTGTGACATCGAATAACTTGCATTTAAGTTCAGGTTTCGCACACGTTGAAGTTGAGGTTGAAGTTGAAGTTCGGGTTCAAGTTGTGGTTCAGGTTTCGAGGTTTGGCACTCGCTTGTTCAACTTGATTATGTCCAATCATCTTCTCCACTTTTTCCGAATCCTTCTAACTTTCTTCATTTTTTATCTAAGTTTTCGCTTACTAGATTGTTGTGTGCGTCAGGTGCGCATGGACGCAGGACTGATGTTGTTCGGAGTTGCCGACGAGGGTCGTCCGTTGTTGCGTATTCGCTCAGTCAACGTGACGCAGATGATGTATATGTCGACGGCCAAGGAGCAGCTCGAACCGCCCACCGCCACCAAACACGATTACAAACCATACGGCAACATGTGGGCCTTCCCCAGCGATCAGGACCAAATCACTCCCAACACCGGCCAACAAGACGAGGCACGGATATGATATCATCCTAATATTGTACTGAGAACGTTGAAACAAAATGATATATTTTAACACAGCAATGCAACCGATAATTTGGTAATAAAGCAACACATTTGGTAATAAATAAAAACATCTGGTAATTCAACACGCTCCCAACACACACACTCCCACTCCATCACAAAAACCCCCATCCACCAGACTTGAGTTGCCAACTATTAACAACTCAAAGTTGCCAGACAAAATGCCAAGATACCACACATATCATCACCATTATATCGTCATAATCATCATCCCAATCGAAATATTTGTAATCATCATCACATCATCATCAGAATTATCATAATATTCATAATAATGATAATAATAATACTATATTTATAATTATCATAAACACGAATCATGGCTCGTTTTTAAGGCTGCAAGATCTATCATTGATGCGAGGCGGAAACGTGGGCCAACGTAAGAGGCAGTGGCGGCACTACGGGGGCTTGGAGGAGCTGAAGTTCCCTTCCTCCCAAATGTACTAAGCCTCCACCTCAGCCCGCCCAAAAATCCTGACCATGAATATTTCAAGTGTAGTTCCCCTTAAGTTTTGCCGAACCCGCGCATCTTTTTCTCAGTCCTTTCTTCAGCTCTCTCAACGGAAATATTATGGCGCCGCCACTGAAAAGAGAGCGAGTTAAAACCGTTACTTGTCAATAAAAACCGATTACTCCAGTTTCTTTGCTTTTGTGTATCGGTTGAAACTGCTGTTACTAATATACGTTTGTGGTGCGCCACGTGCAACAGCGTCACGCACCACTTCGGGGAACCTGCCAGAAGCACACGCGCAGTATCCTCTGCCCCGACGACATTGTGTGTCATTGGAGGAGACACTCGTCCTCTGCATCTGCAAGCACGCTGCAACTGTGTGCCAATGTAGCTTCTGGCAGGTTCCCCGAAGTGGTGCGTGACGCTGTTGCACGTGGTGCACCACACGTTTAACTCACAAAGATCTGAATGCTATCTATTCGTTCACCAGAATCCATTCTGTCAAGAGTTTACGACAATCGGCGTGGCATGGTCGAGTCATATGTTCAAAATGAAGCCCATGTCTGAAGAGGAGAAGAATCGATATGCCGGCAACGTGTTCATTGACAACAAGTACGTCCACGCAGTGAGAGGTTCAAATTCGAAATGAGCTATATACAGTGGGGCCTCCAAATAGCGGACTTCCAGATAGCGGAATCCTCCAAATAATGTAATATTTCCTCGGTCCCGATGAAAAGCCTACCAAATACTTGTTAATTTCACCTATAAATAGCGGAATTTAAACCTCCGAATAGCGGAAACCTCCAAACAGCGGAATGCTCCATTAGTTCCCACTCATATATCACAACTCCAAATAGAGGAAACGGAGATTCTGCGTGATTCTTAAATTATGCATGTATGCAATATATTGGCTCGAGCTTGTCGACTGACAACATTTGATTGTTGCAGGATTATTTGTACAAATGTATGATTTGTTAGGGACGTCTGTAGACATAGGCATACATACACATGCATATTATTTGTCATAGGCAAACCCGGCGGCCGCATGGTGTAGGTCTCGCACAAGAATCATACAGGAATTTATACCTTGGTATATCATTGAAAATTTATATTACTATAGCATCGGAGAATAACGATGACTTCAACACTGATTAAACTGGTTTCTCCTGCAAACTGTGGCCTACCAAATCCATGACGTCCACAGGAGAACTCCGCAAAGCTGATGCACTGGCTGGGGTTGTGAAATATATTGGAATGAAATTAGAAAGACGCAAACTGGTAAATTATAAATAAATGTTTGTGAAAATTGGACCTGTGGCAAAGTGGAGAGTGGTAGGCAGAACCGTAGCAACCGCCCCCGTACCCCCCGGCCGGGGGGCCCTGAATGTTGAGGGGCCTGTTGCTTCAAGTTTGATATTATAATTTATCATATTTATTATGTATAGCCTTTACCTTTTTGCTCAAGTGTTTTCACCTGAGCTTGTATTATGTGATTATTTTAATAAATTAATTCATCATTTGGTGCTATATTTATAATGGGGGCCCCAAGTGATGCTTCGGGGGGGCCCCATAATTCCTCACAACGGCTCTGGTGGTGGGTGCATCACGACAAGACAATGCGACAATGTGTGTTCTGTCTGGTTTCCGGCGGTGATCTGTACTTGACACACAGCGTCACTCTTGTTGTTAGATACACGACAAGAGACACAGAGAGCTCGGTGCACCCAATCACTCATCGCTTGGATCTTACGATTCTTCAATTCAGCCAGCTGTCGTGATCTTGAGAACAATTTAAGCATCTCAAAAACACATCAGTCACGATGGTGTTTATTTCTGCTGCCCAGACCGCTGCGCCAAAAATTAGAGTGGTCCATGTCGCTCAGACATCTACTGTGGCTACAGGTCCCCCTTTCTCAGAGGAAAGTATTGACCGCTCAGAGGCGGGGGTATCATAGCTGCCACGCTACTCATTGTCGCCTGCTTTCAGTGTCTTCAGAGGATAAACTTGTCGGAAGTTGTGGAATGGGATTATGCGTCCACAAATTCACTGTGACACTGTGAGGTCGACCAGAAACACGGACTCTGACAGTAGTGATGGCAAAAAATGCCGCTGCCACCATTCATCTCCTCGCCCTGTCTTCAAAGCTTGAGATTGCGGCGAAAGGTAGAGAAAGAAAGAGAGTAGGAGAGATTGAGAGAGAAACAGAAGTGTGACTTGTCTTCCGTCAGATTCGCAGCGGTGATTTGTATACTTGAAGCACAACGCTGCTGATGTTGTTAGATAGACGACAAGAGACACAGAGATCGCGAAATGTGGCCGTCAATGTTAAACCCAGCCCATTCTGCCGAGTGCTATATCTTGGGCAGTTTGGTTAGACGCTTTGATGACCACGTCTTGCATCAAATTCGTCACAATGTCTCGTACAATGTCGTCATCCGTTTCACCGGCCACAGCGACGGTCGTAAGGTCACTTGCTTGTTTTACACATGCAAATTGCTTGCATTGATCTCTCGGGCAGTTCGTAATGTCTGAGCCGACCTTAGTAGTAGAATTTTCCCTTGTTTTTGTTTTCTTGCTCTGTTTATGCAGAGCTTCGGAGGCTTGTCGATGATGGTGGATTTCAGTCAGACTGCGTTTCAGCAGCTGAAGCAAACGAATGTCGGATATGATTTTCATGCCCACCGACACATCGTTCATCATCATCATCTTCATACATTGAGCGTATTTGTTTAGCGCTGAAATCAACGTAGTGAAGGTCGATTCCTTGATAGTCTTCGAGAATGCAAGTCTGCATTTTTTGTTCTTGACGGCGGTCTGTTGCTGGCTGAGTTTGAGAGTTTCCACAGCCGATAAAATAGACTCGATGCACTCTTTGAGAACATCGAGACCGCCGTATTCATGCACAAACTCGTTCATCCATAACAAGCTGTACGTGCGGAGACAAATCTCCAAGTCGGACAGCACGGCAATGTGTTTCTTGCATGAAGCGGTCACTCTTTGTGGTTTTTGCGATCGCAACTTGTGTAGAAATTGTCGCAGGGCGCTCACATAGAAGTGTGGGCGCTTGCGAGCAACGCTGTTTCGGTTCAGAAACATGAGCCACTTTCTTTCATTGCTGTAGTGACCATACAGCTCTTCAGCACTTGTCTCAAGGCCCAGTGAGACCAAGAGTCGGGCGAACGCGTCGCCGATCACTTCATCAGAAGGAAGTTGTCGCATTGTGTTTGGCATAATCAAAGCCTGGAGTGCAGTAAGTGAACTGTAGCAACACCACTGTACGATTGCTCGCCAAGTTTTAAGCTTGCGCGAATTGAAAACTTGGATTTTCAGTTTTTCAGTTTGCTCGTTATATATCGAGTGAAGTACTCCTCGAATAATTATCGATCAATTAATTTAGAGAGTCATCTCTAGTTGATTTTATAGCGAAAAATACAGTGCATTCTTTTGAAGAGCGCTTCTACATTACAATAATAAACACAATAGTATTTGTTTCATCGGCCGATCAATAATGGAAAAAGAGTGAAATTATAATTCAGCATCGTGCGGATAAAAATTACGCAAATACTGTTTCGTGAGTCCCTTTATCAATAAATTTACTCTGGAACACTCATATCAAACACAACGTGTATTCTTCACCTTAGCCCTGCCTCGACTCCCCAGGGATGCCAGATAACATTACGTAACATCCATCTTTCTTTACGAAGTGGACTCAAACATTGAACAGCAAGAATAAGAGCCCACATGAAACAAATTGTACGAGCCCACCCATACGATTCAAGGCGTACTTGAAAACAACAGCACACTAAATTTCTTGAGTGTAGCGAAGAGGCTTCTTCACCACGCGACCGGAACGTGTTCTCTGTTCGGTTGTTGACATCTGATCTTGAGTCACTGGCGGATCAGAGTCGCCCGTCGGGACCCCAGCCTCAGTTACTCGGACGTTTACCTCCACAGGTCTTAAAGACGTCGGCTGATTTACTAGGACCTCATTTGGAGCTGACGCAGCGTCTCCTCGTCCAGCGCTCTTGTCTTGGCGTATGAAGACTTTGTTGCGACGGAAAGTCTTGCCATCTGTTGTCACGATCTGGTAGCTGCGGGGAACAGATGACTCAGTTACTCTTGCTGGTGTCCAGTGTCTGCCTTTGCCAGCAATCGGCTCCACAAATATGAACACTCCCCTCTCCAATCGAGGAAGTTATGTCCTGGAGCAATATCGGTCCGCTATCCTCTGTTTCGCTTTCTCTCGACGCATAACATCTTCTTGAATATTTGTATAGCCAGGCTTCAGAACTGATGAGTGCGGTGGCACCAGTGTGCGAGTTATCCTCCCCATCAGCCTTTGAGCAGGACTGATGTACATGCCTTCGAGCGGCGTGTCGCGCATGTTCAACAATCGGATGTATGGATCCTCTTTCAGTTTTGGTCTGACCGCTATTGGTACCCTTCTGTCGGGCATGACAGTCGGTCTCGCCTCAGGCTTGAGTTTCAAGTGATGTGTACCACCCAGTTCACCCATTCGGCCGTCCATAACATCTGAAAAATCAACCAACGATATCTTGTTCACTCTTTCGCAGTTTTCTTCCCGCACTTTGATCAACTTCATCTGTTGACTGGCCCTCAGTCCGAACAGCAGCGTCAAATTCTCTGCACAAACCACAAACTCCACAGAATATATCTTGTTATCTCTCGGATTTCTAAGGTTTGTTCTCGTGATACCAATTGGAGTGACACGACGGTTGTTCCATGTCTTCAATACAGTCGCCGTCTGATTCATATTCTTGGCGTATTTAGCGGTAAGCACGTTAATGCTTGACCCAGTGTTAATCTGAAAATTTACCGAACAGCCGTTCACAATCATTTGACATTTCACATCTCTCGAGGCCACAAAACTGCTTGATAAAGCATTCACAAATTCACCGTCAGACGACTCGTTGTCCACCTGATTGACACTTCGTGCTTCGTTGCGTTTTCTCCCGCCCGCGGCCGGTTGACGTCGACATTTTTTCGCGAAATGATTCTGTTTTCCACAACTGTTGCATTTCTTCCCATATGCCGGACATGGCTCCTTCTTTTGTTTGTGCGCGCCTCCACAGAATTAACAGCATGCGATGTGGCGGACGCGGCTGGACAGTTCACTGGCTACACGGTTCACCGGCGCGGGACAAAAACTCTCCGACTTCGCCGTTGCGTTCTCGTACGCTTTACACTCGTCGATACACATTTTCACCGTCAGGTTTCTCACCTTCAGAAGACTCGTTCTCAGCTGGTTTTCACGCACTCCCAGTACAATCAGATCTCGCAGAACCGAATCTACACATTTTCACAGGAATTACAGTTTTTCAATAGTACTCTGATAGCTGGAATTTTTTTTATTAAAGTTTTCACCTTCAGCTTGCATTCTTCCATGAAATTTATAGCGCTCGTAGGTCACGTTCATTTCACCAAATGCAAAACTTTGAAATTTGCTGACTATCTCACTAACTGTGCGCTCTGACTCATCTTTCTCGAATGCGAATCCATTATACGCTCTCAACGCATCATCCGAAAGACAATTGATGAACATTGCCACCTGGATATTATTCGGCTTCGCACCCAGTACAGACAAAACGTTATACGCTGACCAATGCTGGTGGAAGAGCTTCCACGCCTCAACAGGATTCTCTCTCGGACAAAATCGTTCTGGTGGTCTCACACCCGGCATCGAGGGTGTTCCAATTTGATTCTCATCTTGCACTCTCACGGGATTCTCATCGCCTTGTTCAGCCATAGCGCGAAATATAAAAACGAATATAAAATTCACCTTGAAAAAATTTTTTTTACGGTTGAAGGTCCACTCACCTCACTGACGCAAGTGCGACAAATTCAGTGCATCAGTACAAACACTCAAAACCACTCAAAAATAATTACCTTACGATCTTAATTACCTAATTAATCTAATTACCTTAATTGATCTAATTACCTTACGATCTTACGATTCTTCAATTCAGCCAGCTGTCGTGATCTTATTAACAATTTAAGCATCTCAAAAACACATCAGTCACGATGGTGTTTATTTCTGCTGCCCAGACTGCTGCGCCAAAAATCAGAGTGGTCCATGCCGCTCAGATATCTACTGTGGCTACAGGTCCCCCTTTCCCAGGGGAAAGTATTAACCGCTCAGAGGCGGGGGTATCATAGCTGCCAAGCTACTCATTGTCGCCTGCTTTCAGTGTCTTCAGAGGATAAACTTGTCGGAAGTTGTGGAATGGGATTATGCGTCCACAAATTCACTGTGACACCGTGAGGTCGACCAGAAACACGGACTCTGACAGTATTGATGGCAAAACAAGCCGCTGCCACCATTCATCTCCTCGCCCTGTCTTCACAGCTTGAGATTGCGGCGAAAGGTAGAGAAAGAAAGAGAGTAGGAGAGATTGAGAGAGAAACAGAAGTGTGACTTGTCTTCCATCAGATTTGCAGCTGTGATTTGCACTTGAAGCACAGCGCTGCTGCTGTTGTTAGATAGACGGCAAGAGACACAGAGATCGCGAAATGTGGCCGTCAATGTTAAACCCAGCCCATTCTGCCGATTGCTATATCTTGGGCAGTTTGGTTAGACGCTTTGATGACCACGTCTTGCATCAAATTCGCCACAATGTCTCGTACAATGTCGTCATCCGTTTCACCGGCCACAGCGACGGTCGTAAGGTCACTTGCTTGTTTTACACATGCAAATTGCTTGCATTGATCTCTCGGGCAGTTCGTAATGTCTGAGCCGACCTTAGTAGTAGAATTTTCCCTTGTTTTTGTTTTCTTGCTCTGTTTATGCAGAGCTTCGGTGGCTTGTCGATGATGGTGGATTTCAGTCAGACCGCGTTTCACCAGCTGAAGCAATCGAAAGTCGGATATGATCTTCATGCCCACCGACACATCGTTCATCATCATCATCTTCATACATTGAGCGTATTTGTTTAGCGCTGAAATCAACGTAGTGAAGGTCGATTCCTTGATAGTCTTTGAAGATGCAAGTCTGCATTTTGTGTTCTTGACGGCGGGCTGTTGCTGGCTGAGTTTGAGAGTTCCCACAGCCGATAAAATAGACTCGATGCACTCTTTGAGAACATCGAGACCGCCGCATTCATGCACAAACTCGCTCATCCATAACAAGCTGTACGTGCGGAGACAAATCTCCAAGTCGGACAGCACGGCAATGTGTTTCTTGCATGAAGCGGTCACTCTTTGTGGTTTTTGCGATCGTAACTTGTGTAGAAATTGTCGCAGGGCGCTCACATAGAAGTGTGGGCGCTTGTGAGCAACGCTATTTCGGTTCAGAAACATGAGCCACTTTCTTTCATTGCTGTAGTGACCATACAGCTCTTCAGCTCTTGTCTCAAGGCCCAGCGAGACCAAGAGTCGGGCGAACGCGTCGCCGATCACTTCATCAGAAGGAAGTTGTCGCATTGTGTTTGGCATAATCAAAGCCTGGAGTGCAGTAAGTGAACTGTAGCAACACCACTGTACGATTGCTCGCCAAGTTTTAAGCTTGCGCGAATTGAAAACTTGGATTTTCAGTTATTCAGTTTGCTCGTTATATATCGAGTGAAGTACTCCTCGAATAATTATCGATCAATTAATTTAGAGAGTCATTTCTAGTTGATTTTCTAGCGAAAAATACAGTGCATTCTTTTGAAGAGCGCTTCTACATTACAATAATAAACACAATAGTATTTGTTTCATCGGCCGATCAATAATGGAAAAAACAGTGAAATATTAAATCAGCATCGTGCGGATAAAAATTACGCAAATACTGTTTCGTGGGTCCCTTTATCAATGAATTTACTCTGGAACACTCATATCAAACACAACGTGTATTCTTTACCTTAGCCCTGCCTCGACTCCCCAGGGATGCCAGATAACATTACGTTACATCCCTTTTTCTTTACGAAGTGGACTCAAACATTGAACAGCAAGAATAAGAGCCCACATGGAACAAATTGTACGAGCGCACCCATACGATACAAGGCGTACTTGAAAACAACAGCACACTAAATTTTTTGAGTGTAGCAAATAGGCATCTTCACCACGCGACCGGAACGTGTTCTCTGTTCGGTTGTTGACCTCTGATCTTGAGTCACTGGCGGATCAGAGTCGCCCGTCGCGACCCCAGCCTCAGTCCTCAGTCCGATATCTCAGCTGCTCGGACGTTTACCTCCACAGGCCTTGAAGACGTGGGTTGATTTACTAGGACCTCATTTTGAGCTGACCAGCGTTTCCTCGTCCAGCGCTCTTGTCTTGGCGTATGAAGACTCTGTTGCGACGGAACGTCTTGCCATCTGGTGTCACGACCTGATAGCTGCGGGGACCAGATGACTCAGTTACTCTTGCTGGTGTCCAGTGTCTGCTTTTGCCAGCAATCGGCTGCACAAATATGGACACTCCCCCTCCAATCGAGGAAGTTATCTCCTGGAGCAATATCGGTCCGCCATCCTGTTTCGCTTTCTCTCGACGCATAACATCTTCTTGAATATTCGTATAGCCAGGCTTCAGAACTGATAAGTGCGTTGGCACCAGTGTGCGAGTTATCCTCCCCAGTTTTTGAGCAGGACTGCTGTACATGCCTTCGTGAGGCGTGTTGCGCATGTTCAACAATCCGATGTATGGATCCTCTTTCAGTTTTGGTCTGACCGCTATTGGTACCCTTCTGTCGGGCATGACAGTCGGTCTCGCCTCAGGCTTGAGTTTCAAGTGATGTGTACCACTCAGCTCAGCCATTCGGTCGTCCATAACATCTGAAAAATCATCCAACGATATCTTGTGCAATCTTTCGCAGTTTTCTTCCCGCACTTTTATCAACTTCATCTGTTGACTGACCCTCAGTCCGAGCAGCGGCGTCAAATTCTCTGCACAAACCACAAACTCCACATAATACATATTATATGTATAATACATACATAATATGTATTTCTTGTTATATCTCGGATTTCTAACGTTTTTTCTCGTGATACCAATTGCAGTGACACGACCCTTGTTCCATGTCTTCAATACAGTCGCCGTCGGAGTCATATTCTTGGCTTATTTTGCGGGAAGCACGTTAATGACCCAGTGTCAATCTGAAAATTTACCGAACAGCCGTTCACAATCATTTGACATTTCACATCTCTCGAGGCCACAAAACTCCTTGATAAAGCATTCACAAATTCACCGTCAGACGACTCGTTGTCCACCTGATTGACACTCCGTGCGTCGTTGCGGTTTCTCCCCCCGCGGCCGGTTGACGTCGACATTTTTTCGCGAAATGATTATGTTTTCCACAACTGTTGCATTTCTTCCCATATGCCGGACATGGCTCCTTCTTTTGTTTGTGCGCGCCTCCACAAAATCGACAGCATGCGATGTGGCGGACGCGGCTGAACAGTTCACCGGCTACACGGTTCACCGGCGCGGGACACAAACTCTCCGACTTCGCCGTTGCGTTCTCGTACGCTTTACATTCGTCGATACACATTTTCACCGTCAGGTTTCTCACCTTCAGAAGACTCGTTCTCAGCTGGTTGTCACGCACTCCCAGTACAATCTGATCTCGCAGAACCGAATCAACACATTTTCACAGGAATCACAGTTTTTCAATAGTACTCTGATAGCTGGAATTTTTTTTATTAAAGCTTTCACCTTCAGCTTGCATTCTTCCATGAAATTTATAGCGCTCGTAGGTCACGCTCATTTCACCAACTGCAAAACTTTGAGATTTGCTGACTATCTCACTAACTGTGCGCTCTGACTCATCTTTCTCGAATGCGAATCCATTATACGCTCTCAACGCATCATCCGAAAGACAATTGATGAACATTGCCACCTGAATATTATTCGGCTTCGCACCCAGAACAGACAAAACGTAATACGCTGACCAATGCTGGTGGAAGAGCTTCCACGCCTCAACAGGATTCTCTCCCGGACAAAATCGTTCTGGTGGTCTCACACCCGGCATCGAGGGTGTTCCAATTTGATTCTCATCTTGCACTCTCACGGCATTCTCATCGCCTTGTTCAGCCATAGCGCGAAATATAAAAACGAATCCAAAATTCACCTTAAAATAAATTTTTTTTACGGTTGAAGGTCCACTCACCTCGCTGACGCAAGTGCGACAAATTCAGTGCATCAGTACAAACACTCAAAACCACTCAAAAATCATTACCAGAGTGAAAACAGCTTCAGAAAAGTTTTCTCAAATATTTATCCCACCGCTGCCACCATGTTTCATGGGTCCCTTTATCAATAAATCCACTCCGGAACACTCATATCGAACACAACGTGTATTCTTCACCTTAGCCCTGTCTCGACTCCCCAGGGATGCCAGATAACATTACGTAACAAATACAACTGAAAATTTAATTACAATCTTTTGGGATGTGCAGGTTCTCGCGATTCTTTTTCTAAAATAATACAACTTGAATCCTATACCGGAACGGGGACCGACTTTCGTATAACATTGACAATTCCGATTACTATTGCATCAGAGACTAATGATGTGTTCAACACTGATTAAACTGGTCTCTACTGCAAACTGTAGCCTACCAAATCCATGTCGTCCATAGGAGAACGCCGCAAAGCTGATGCATTATCTGGGGTTATGAAATATATTGGAATGAAATGAGAAAGACGCTAACTGGTAAATTATGAATAAATGTTTGTGAAAATCTGACCTGTGGCAAAGTGGAGAGTGGTGGGTGCATCACGACAAGACAATGCGACAATGTGTGTTCCGTCGGATTTGCAGCGGTGATCTGTACTTGAAGCACAGCGTCACTCTTGTTGTTAGATACATGACAAGAGACACAGAGATCTCGGTGCACCCTATCAATCATCGCTTGGATCTTACGATTCTTCAATTCAGCCAGCTGTCGTGATCTTATTAACAATTTAAGCATCTCAAAAACACATCAGTCACGATGGTGTTTATTTCTGCTGCCCAGACCGCTGCGCCAAAAATCAGAGTGGTCCATGCCGCTCAGATATCTACTGTGGCTACAGGTCCCCCTTTCCCAGGGGAAAGTATTAACCGCTCAGAGGCGGGGGTATCATAGCTGCCAAGCTACTCATTGTCGCCTGCTTTCAGGGTCTTCAGAGGATAAACTTGTCGGAAATTATGGAATAAGTCCACAAATTCACCGTGACACCGTGAGGTCGACCAGAAACAGGGACTCTGACAGTAGTGATGACAAAACAAGCCGCTGCCACCATTCATCTCCTCACCCTGTCTTCAAAGCTTGAGATTGCGGCGACCGATAGAGAAAGAGAGTAGGAGAGATTGAGAGCGAAACAGAAGTGTGATGTGTCTTCCGTCAGATTCGCAGCGGTGATTTGTATACTTGATACACAACCCTGCTGCTGTTGTTAGATAGACGACAAGAGACACAGAGATCGCGAAATGTGACCGTCAAGGTTAAACCCAGCCCATTCTGCCGATTTCTCTATTTTGGGCAGTTTGGCTAGACGCTTTGATGACCACGTCTTGCACCAAATTCGCCACAATGTCTCGTACAATGTCGTCATCCGTTTCACCGGCCACAGCGACGGTCGCAAGGTCACTTGCTTGTTTTCCACATGCAAATTGCTTGCATTGATCTCTCGGGCAGTTCGTAATGTCTGAGCCGACATTAGTAGTAGAATTTTCCCTTGTTTTTGTTTTCATGCTCTGTTTACGCAGAGTTTCGGTGGCTTGTCGATGATGGTGGATTTCAGTCAGACCGCGTTTCAGCAGCTGAAGCAAACGAAAGTCGGATATGATTTTCATGCCCACCGACACATCGTTCATCATCATCACCTTCATACATTGAGCGTATTTGTTAAGCGCTGAAATCAACGTAGTGAAGGTCGATTCCTTGCTAGTCTTCGAAGATGCAAGTCTGCATTTTTTGTTCTTGACGGCGGTCTGTTGCTGGCTGAGTTTGAGAGTTTCCACAGCCGATAAAATAGACTCGATGCACTCTTTGAGAACATCGAGACCGCCGCATTCATGCACAAACTCGCTCATCCATAACAAGCTGTACGTGCGGAGACAAATCTCCAAGTCTGACAGCACGGCAATGTGTTTCTTGCATGAAGCGGTCACTCTTTGTGGCTTTTGCGATCGCAACTTGTGTAGAAATTGTCGCAGGGCGCTCACATAGAAGTGTGGACGTTTGCGAGCAACGCTGTTTCGGTTCAGAAACATGAGCCACTTTCTTTCTTTGCTGTAGTGACCATACAGCTCTTCAGCTCTTGTCTCAAGGCCCAGTGAGACCAAGAGTTGGGCGAACGCGTCGCCGATCACTTCATCAGAAGGAAGTTGTCGCATTGTGTTTGGCATAATCAAAGCCTGGAGTGCAGTAAGTGAACTGTAGCAACACCACTGTACGATTGCTCGTCAAGTTTTAAGCTTGCGCGAATTGAAAACTTGGATTTTCAGTTTTTCAGTTTGCTCGTTATATCTCGAGTGAAGTGTCTCTGGAATAATTATCGATCAATTAATTCAGAGATACATTTCAAGTTGATTTTCTAGCGATTAAATACAGTGCATTCTTTTGCAGAGCGCCTCTACATTACAATAACAAACACAATAGCATTTGTTTCATTGGCCGATCAATAATGGAAACAAAAACAGCAAAACTGAATAATATTCTGGGGTAATGAAAATTCCTGATATAATCATATGAGAAAGGTGTGAAGTAGCAAATATTAAGGGAATATCAATAAATGAACGATTCACAGTAAAAAGGTCTTGCTCACAGTAAGATAGCATATTGAATTTTGAATGACGAAATGGATAAGCTAGATGCAGAGCCGTTGCGAGGAATTAAGCCCCCTCCCCGAAGGCAACACTTGGGACCCCCATTATAAATATATCACCAAATAATGAATGTATTTATTAGACATAATCACATAATACAAGCTCAGGTGAAAACATCTTAGCAAAAAGGTAAAGGCTATACGTAATAAGTATGATAAATTGTAATATCATACGTGACGCAACGGGGCCCCTCAACATTCGGCCCCCCCGGCCGGGGGGTACCCGGGGCGGCTGCTACGGCTCAGGCTAGATGCATCTATTTGATACCATTCATATGAATTCGTAAATTTGCATACGGCACCATCTAAAATTTGCACATTGGAAATTGCACTAAAATGGCGAAATTGATACACTTGGCTCTGATGCAGGGTGTACAAATGGAGCGATTTTCCAGACGAACTCTATTTGAAGGCTGAGTTCTGGGTGCGCACGCATGCGTCCGGCTTCACCATTGTACTCAGCTCGTGGGCGGGAGTCAGCGAAGAAAACACGGTCAATGTCAAGGTGGTTTGTGTTTGTTATTTATCAACGTATCACATACACAAACACACACACACACACACACACATACATCAGTGGTGGTGCCAGGATTTTTCCAATAGGGGAGCTGAGGGGGGGAAAAGGAAAAAGTTGAGGGGGCTTGGCCAAACATGAAGAACTACACTCGAACGCTGACTACATGATACAATAATAAGGGACTGAGGCACACTGATTGAGTCCTCGAACTTGAACCAAAATTACAGGAATGCATTTACAGTGGTAAGAAATTTTAATATCAATGATTATGATTTTTGGGGTGGCATATTTTGGGGGGCACCAGCTCCCCCCCCAAGCTCCCCATTTGGAATATGTCGTAAAATGTACTTGCCTATTAGTTGTCCATTGAATATATATATATATGTATATATGTAACAAAAAAACAAAAACTATATACTTACCATTTCTAGGGATATATAAATGTTTATATAAATGTTTATATAGTCGCCGCCACTGACACCCACACATGCACATATACTCCCACTCCCCGGCACAAGGACGGAATATAACACACACGCACACACACACACACACACGCACATAATGACACAAAAAGACACACACAAAGAGAAAGAGGTGATTTAATTAACATATATAGATGCATAAATGAAACCATCAACACAGACCACATTGGCTTAGTTAATGTGCGTATAGGACACATGAAAAACTGAGGAAAACACGTTGTCGAAAAGATGTAAAAAAGTATAGTTTCCCGTTTAGGAGCGTAGATAAATGGAACCAATTGGACAGCAAAATAGTTGAAGGCAAAAATTTGAGTTCCTTCAAATATGGAAGCTAGATGAATTATGGAAAAGAGACAGAACAGCACGAGCTTAGCTCATACCCTGTAGAACAACTAAGTGATTACACACACACCCACTCATACACAAAAAAAACACACACACGCACACACACACTGACACGCACATTTACACACATGCACACACAAACACACACACACACGCACTGACACACACACACACACACACACACAGTTAGTTAGTTAGTTAGTTTATTGACCACAACAAATACATCATCACAATTTTCACAATTTTCGGCATAGTCCAATACACAATATACATCATTATATGACATAATATACAATATACATAATGATATGACACAATACACAGTATGCATATGATATATACACAGGTACGAATTTACACACACACACACACCCACACACTCATACACACATAAACAGACATACCCACATGCACACATACACTAATACAAATAAACACACACACACACACACTGAAGCATACACACATACACACACACACACACTAATACACATAAACAGACACACACAAACTTACACACACACTTACACATATACACACACACACACACACATGGTTAATCGGGTTAGTCGAGCGTAAAGTGGAAGATAGAATTGATGAGACGTCTGTGTGATGTCACGCCGTATATCAACCCGTAAAGCGTAATCCGTAAGGCGTATTTGCGTATTTTCCCGGCACTGTCTATGCATTTTGATTGAGTCGGCGTGTGTTTCAGCTGATTACGCCGCGTTGATCGCGTTGCATGCGACAGTGCAATCTTGCATATCACATACGCTTGTATATAATAGAATTTGATAGGCCAGCATTGGGCCAGCGTTCAGATATTTTAACGAATGTAGAATCTCAACATATTTTGAAAAGATAAATTTATACATTACATCAATGTGGTTTATCAAGTAGGATTAATGGTGTTATATAAAAAGGAAAGCTTGTCTCTAAATAGTATTCCATTTACATTGTTTTATAAAACAGTGGATACATTTCACATCACAAAAGAAGCACCTTTATATACACATTGACAGCGAATAGTTACACATACACACACACACACAAACACACACGTGCACGCACAAACAAACAAATTTACCGCGGGAGACGTAATGGAAGTGAATTGTAGATGTACGTGCATATTTAACTCGCATTTTGTGATTGCATTTTTTTAAAAACCGTTTTGATTCTTAACTTTGCGCGTGTAAACACTGTGCCACTTGTTTGCGACTATGTCTTGCCACTCCTTACTGATGCTCCTGCTCCTGCGTTCAGATTGCCTTCGACAACGGCGCTGCCAATGTGTACGTGTTGCACTGCAATGACCAGCAATCGCCGATGGACTGCAAGCAGCTGGCTCGCTCGAAAAACCGCGCCTGGCGACAGCTGAAGTCGACCAAATACTACACGAAAGATCGCGAGCCAATCGTCCACCTGAACTACGGCCGCTGGACCCGAATGCTGGTCGTTTCGCAGGCCAGGATCTTCCGGCTGGTCCTCTTCAAGGGCGAGCCTGAGCAGCCAGAGGCCTACAGCTACGACCTGGCGCATTTCGGCTACATGTCGGAGAAACAGTACAGCCGGGCGGTGGGACGGAGCAAGACCAACGAGGCGCATTTGCATAAGATGTTCGGACACAAGGATTCGGTACGGGAGACGTTCCAATTCAGGTGACCAGCTCGCCTTTGATGTGGGTTCTTTTTGGCTAGATTTTTATGAGGTTCATTCAATTTACTTTTGTCGCTTGGATCACTGACGCACATTGGCGGATCCAGGAGGTTCGGGGGCTGAAACCCCCACCCCCAATGCTTCCATCGACTCCTCATAACTAAGAGATTCACTAAAAGAGGTCAAGAAAATTTATATTTTGTGTAATTTGGTGATATAAGCATAATCGCAAAGCATATTCGCGCATATTGGGTGTGTAAATGTGTGTATATATCATTGAAAAATGCTCAAAGTCATGATCTTCGCACGCTACCTAGTCTCCCACAAAATTGCATCTGGATCCGCCACTGTTGACGCAGTTGTTACTCTTGCTTCAAGAAGAATTCGTTGGGAAAGCTGAACAAGTATGAATTGAATCAAGTATACGAGTGAATATGCGTTCTAAATGTCGTCGTGTCAATGGGAATACTTTGCGGAGTCTGAAAACACCCACGACTCCCAGACCTACTGAACTGCAAACAAACTCTATATTGGTAAAGTTTTATTGCAAAAATCTCGTATAATTGTAATTACGCACGACGCCACATCAAAAATAAAAAAGACCGCAACACTTGGATTGTCTCCAAGCAGTGTTGCAATTGAGTATGAAATATGTATGCAACCACAATGCTTCAGAACGCATAGCACCAGAACCAATACACCGTTCACATATAGACACTGAGTTGCAAGCAAACATTGATTCACTTCTACCTCGCTGCACAGTGTAATATGCGTTTTAACATACAATAACTCGTGATTTCGCGCTTAACTCGCTTCCACAAATTTCAGACGAACGATTCAGATCGTTAATGTGAAATTACAAATTTATTGGGATGCAGTGTCTCTAACACCAATGACTTCAACACTCAGAGCTATCTTTTTTCTTTCTTTCTTTTTTCTTTGAAATCGGCTTGAAGCGGAAACACAGCGACGTGAATTGTTCGGAATACAATGCGGATTGCTATAACTGTCATTTGTTGTGGAAAGGAGAAACAAAAATAGAAATAATGAATTTGGCTTTAAATTGAAAGTATTCTGCACTGCCTAGTCATCATTACTAGAACATTTTGCTCGGTAATATCGGCTAACAGCCATGATATTCTCTCAATCGCACACATTGCTAATATAATTGTTTTCTCTCTGAAAACTTGAGTACGCATGGCTACGCTTGCTTTGTGCATTCTGCATATATTTTATTGTGGTTGGATTGCTTCATTGGATGTTATAATCGCTCAAATATCCCACTTGTAGCGAGTCCAAAAAATTGCGTATATATTAAGACTAACAATTAACACAGAGCATGTATTTAAATAATATCGATAAAATCCACAATACACTTACAACAAATCACTTGCAATGCAACGACAACTATGCGCGATACTCCACGCACACGTCTCTCGCCATCACGCTTTCCAGAACAAGTTCGGTTGACGCTACATGTGTAAGGAATCAAGAATATTATATTGGGAAAATTTGATTTAACGAACTTTTTTCCAGTCCCTTGCCTCCTGCAAAGGCAGCACATTAAATTAGAACGCTAAACCTAACAACCTAAAATCTATGAAAAATATAGACACGTTTTTTGCGTTTTTAAGGGTTTTTTATAAATTAGCTTTTTTAATGTTCTTGAATCCTTACACATTTAGCTTAGACCTACAATTTCTGCTTAGTTTTGAGCTACTACGTCATCACCGCAACAGCCAATCAAACTCCAGCAAAGCGAAACACACAAACACGTCAACACACCCAGATATTTATCGCCAAAGTGAGTTGGTGCCAGTGGCGGCGTCAGGATATTTTCCGGTGGGAGAGCTGAGGGGGGTTAACGGAATTGATACGAAGTCTTGACGAAGCATGTGAAGCTACATTCGAAATGAGCATAGTCAGGATTTTTGGGGAATTCAGGACGATTTTGATTTTTTGGGGCCTTTGAAGCCCCCCTTTGGGAGCCGCCATTGATTGACGATGTTATATATATATATTTTTAGGTATATTGGTTTCGGAATGGACAACGATGCACAGTTACCGCCTCGTGTGTCCTATATCCGGCTTCACTGCAGCCATCCGGCTGAAAGTCCGTCCGTCACCTATCCGAACTGTTTGCCGGACAGAAGCCTGCCCAGCATTCAGACATTCAAGGTCTCAATTCGGGAAATTTCTCTCACATAAAACCAAATGATTTTTTTTCAGTCGAGTTCGATATTTTACTTATACATATATTTATTATGTGCATGCTATAGAATATGCGAGAATTATGAACACTGTATCTAGAAAAGAAATTACTTAATGAACAAAACCTTAACGAAACATATTTTTGTATACTAACTTATCCTTGACATTCTCTAATTTTCATTGTAATTTTGCTGTCTTAAATTTTTTGTTTTTCTTATTTGTGAGCCTTTCTCATTAATAGAATATATTTTACTATCTGAATTAAAGACAGGAGATTTTCTTTATTTGAACAAATAAAACACGCTCATATTTTCCTACTTTTCCCACATGAACAGTCACTCAAGGGTCTAGGTGTCCAATTTTCATTTCTTTAAGCCAGTGGGTCTCAACCTTCTCCAGTTTTCGCACCCCCATTATTCCCGCAGTTGTTTTTCGCACCTCCTGTATTCTTGATATGTATACGAAAATATACAAATACAAACGACGTATTAACAAGACTTGTTTATTCAATATTCATTCATACAACTCCTTCAACAGGATTAAGCAAAACTGTGTTTCTCAGGAAAAATTTAATGCATAAGTTAAACGTATAGTTTCTTTATATATAAAAAATCACAGGAATCCTAGCACCTCCTAGAAACCAAGCAAGCAAGCAAGCCCCCTAGAAACTAAGCTCCTGTGATCCCCGATAAAGAACACCTGCTTTAAGCTAACTTATCCTATCTTTCCCACTAGCCGCGAACACAAAGCTTTCTTTACCACATCATCACTAAATCCTTACGTGTTTTGCGCACCTTTCTTTCTCTCTCTGTGTGTGTCTGTGTGTGTGTGTGTGTCTGTGTGTGTGTGTGTGTGTGTGTATGTTAGGGCACTTGGTCTGTGACCGAGTCAGGTGAGCAATGCACTCCCTGGGCGTCGCTTTTGCCCGACTGGAGACTGTTAGCGGGAGATCAGGTGTGCACCGGCTCACTGATTAATTAACGTTGTACAGGTGTATGCCGCTACACGTGGATGTTATATTGGTGTGCTCTCAATATCAATCAATTCTTGCTTCACAGACAGATACACACACACACACGCACACACACACACATACATAAATATATCTATATATAAAGGATATATATATATATATATATACAAACGCAAACACACATACACACACACCAGCTAATGCACGCACAGACAGACATACGGACAAACGCACACCCTGTGTGACTTCATGTTTGTATGTGTGTATGTATGTGTGTGTGTGTGTGTGTGTACACTCACCAAGTTTCCCCAGTGGAAAATGTCCAGACAGCCGAAACGTCGCATTAAGTTTCCCGCGGGACAGGCGGTCATCAAAGGTGTGCGCACGGGCAAGTTCAACCCGACCGATGTCGATGTGCTGAACAACTGTCGTAATTGGCCAGGCATCGAGGGCACCATGTGCTTCGTCAAAAGGTCAGCCAATTTGATGTTTTAATCTGGTGATGGAGATTTGATAAAGTTCCGTTTACACGCCAAAATAAACCATTCACTTCCGCCAACATGGCGTTCATTCGTAAGCTCATATTTGACCTTATTTTACAGTTTCATAAACCATTGTCTTTAATTTCCGGACTCCTGCCTTTTAAGACTATATTTGCACTTATCCTTCTACACTCGTACGTATAAACATGTATTCTTGTTCATGTATTGTTGTCCCATAGGCACATGTTGTAAGCGTATTTAAAAACCCTTATATGTTTGACGGTATGACAAATATATGAATTGAAATTAATCGCGCAGCTCAGCTAGGCTAAGGGTCGGTCCGCCGACGGTAGTTGAGTTAGCTTGATAAAAACTATCCACGTAGTCTCTTATATAATTTAAAATGTGTAAACATGTTAGTTATTTCTGTTTTTTTCATTGCGCGAAGCTCACCAATGATAAATAAGAAATCCCAAGCTCAGTTTTTTTGTCTCAATTCCCAAAACTTTAATTCTGGCTTGCAAGTATTGATAATAATGACTATGCGGCCCTTGTTCGTGTTTCTTCCAGTTATCCGTACCTCAGTGAGAAAAATTTACCGACCCCTGTGCTAGGCCAACGTTCTCCAACCTCTGGTACACGCACACTTTGGTGGTCATGCAAAACGTTGTTATGTATCACGTCACATAAATGATTAGTGTTTAAAACAATATAATTTGCAACTGCTACCAAATACCACCCACCTGTGGCCCCAGCGGCTCACCGTTGAATTATAAATCAGTGTTTTTCTTGTGTAATTATGTCGATAAAGTGATATATCTCATATAACTGAGTTTCACTTGAAGCAGGTGGTATGAGGCGACTGTACGATACCTCCAGGTCGTACTCGATCACTAAAAGGTTGAGAACCACTGTGATAGGCATTGCTAAGTCTCCAAGGACAGTTGCTTCACATAGAACATATCGTTATTATTATTATTATTATTATTAATTACAGGCAAATCCAGTAGCATGGGAAGAGTGCAAGCACTATTAACACCCTAAGGTGGCCCCATGTACCGGAAGCGCCCAAGAGATTCAGAGAGAAAGAGAGTTCGAAAAGAAAAAAGTCTAGAAAGAGAGTTGGAAAGAAAATAATAAATAAATAACAATAAATATTATACCATCATCCGATAACAATCCATAATGTCATTCCGCCCACGTTCCTCAATAAATAATAACAATCAACAATAAATATGTGATTAAGTAAATAACAGCCATCAATAAATAAGAATAAATATTAATAAATAAGTAATAAATAACAATCAAGAACAATAAATATGATTCAATAAGAAACATCCAACAATAAATATAATGCATTTAATTAAATGCATTTGGGCCAGATGTAATTGAATTAGCGGTATTATCTTACATTTTGAGTTGTATTGTTTGTAAATTGTCATTTGCTTCAACTAAGCCGTAGAACTAGCTTCATTCAGTGCTGATATATGTACGAAAATAACACCCGAATTATACGAACATGCTTTCCAGCATGATGTTTTCCATCAATGCATGACTAAAACACTCGAACTGGAAACAGACAACGCTGGATCTAGCATTACTAAGCATTATTTTCAGAGCTCACGAATGTCTACGGCAGTGGTTCTAAACCATATTCAGTGTCGCAGCGTTTTCAAGTCAGCAGCCAGTTATCGCACCCCCTAGATTTTATGATAGTTAAATGAAAATATAATAAAAACGACGTAATCACAAAACTAACTTATTCATTATTCATTCATACAGCTTAAAGCTTCTTTAAAGAACATTTAGCAAAACGTATTTTGTAGGAAAAATATAAAGCACAGGCAAAACATATACCTTTTTAAATTTTTCACAGGGATCCTAGCACCCATTGATAACCAAGCTCGCACCCCTTGGAAATCGAGCACCCTCGGTTAAGAACCCTTAGTATACAGTTTGTATTACTAGTGACAATTTCATTCCGAACCTCAACACTCTCAATTTTATCGCCCATTTTTCATTCTGTATTGTCCGTCCTTCTGTCATATTTCTCACTTTTCTCGTTGTATAATTTCAGCCAAGCTGACAAGTATGGAGCAGCAGTGGCGGATCCAGAGTGCAATTTTGGGAGGGGCTGAATTAATTTGGGGGGGAGGCTGAATTCAGTTATGTGCATGCATCATTATGCAACATCTTTGCGATAATACTTACATCAAAAAATTATAGGGAACAATACTTTTTATTGGCCTCTTTTATTGAACCTCTTGGTTATGAGGAGTTGATGGAAACATTTTGGAGAGGGGGTTTCAGCCCACTGATCCCCCCCCCCCCCCCCTCTGGATCCGCCAGGGTTGTGGACAGCTCGGCGGAATGTGTCATTTTTCCATATCCCAAACGTCCCAATCGCCCCACTCCTATATCAGTTGAGCTGTCGTTGTTGTCAGATTTTATGTCAGTAGACTTTTGCCGCATTCCTACCATCACTGGCCCCATAGTCCCTTGTGGGACATTGAATATATGTAGCCTCATTTGCTTCCACATGTGCGCGCGTGTGTGTGTCTGTGTGTGTGTGTGTGTGTGTGTTTGTGTGTGAGCGAGAGATAGAGAGAGATGCTGCCAACTTTGTATATTATACTTGTGCACCGAAATGCTTGTGGCTGTGGATATGCGTGTGAATGATGGCCGTTCCCCAGTCCCGCGGGGCGAGCGCAAATGGCCACTCGGGCGTCGAAATCAAGGCACATCGTTTATCAAAGTCGTCCGCTTCTATTCGTCGCGCGCACGCGCATCGGCTGAATTTCACGAAAATAGCTCGACGTGTGCATGTGCGGCTTCTCGGTGAAATACGGATTGTAATATAGACCATTCATTCATTTTGACGTTGAGTTGATATCTCTCCGGATACTCTGGTGAAAGCATACGATTAAAATTGCCGTCAAAATGACACAAAAACGGAAGATAAATGTTCTTTGGCAGAGTTGCAGGAATGCAAAGTTTGAGTGCACACACACACGCTTACGCCCCAACATATACATATACATATGTAGGGTGCTGTATGAATACTGATATGAACGCTTATGTTTGCAAGTATTCACTGTCAGAATACACAAAAATTATCGCTTATATTGAAAGTACAATGCAAGTGACACGTTTTTGATAGCTGATACCAAACTTAGCAACATTTATTGCACATTGTGTGTGTGTGTGTTTGTTTGTGTGTGTGTGTGCGTGTGCGTGAGTGTGAGTGTGTGTGTGCGTACATGTGTGTTTGTGAGCAATTCTGTTTTTGATTTCTGTTCATATCTATGCCGGTGCGTTTTCTTTCATAATATTATTGATCTTGGCTATATATTGCTTGATGATCAAGATGCATGGCGTTCACAGTCATGCTAATTATTATAGCCTTCACGCCCTTTCCACTTCTCATTGTGAATTGCTAACCTGTGTCTCAATTCACGCTTGCCGCTCTATTCCTTCGTTACAAATGTTAAAGGCCTAAGTGACAGCTGCTACAAAGGAAGAAGCCGAAGCTTATGAACACACAGGTGTTCCCCATGCAGCTCGCTGCCACCACAGAACCGACCCTCTCCACGCTATAGCGCCACAAGGATTGAATACGTATTGGAGAGGGCCACTTCCCAGAATGCATGGCACAACAAATGACTGATATCTGGTAGCATCATTTACTGCTGGGTGGACATGGGCTGTTGGGTTAAAAAATTCGCCCATTGAAGCTCTCCTCCGCCGGGTTTCGAACCACGGGTCTCCCGCTTGTGAGGCGGGCGTACTAACCACTACACCACGGAGTCCAATAACTGGTCAACAATCATGTCATTGTTGATTGATTACTCGGTGAAACAAAACGGCAGGTTCGGCAAGATCAAGCCGGACGAGTATCAGCGACAGTTCGGAGACGAGGCTACACTTGGTCAGGAGGTCTACTGGGATGTACCGCAGCCGTGCAGTCCATCCGTGTGCAGCTACACCAAATGTCGAGGCTGCTTTGCCGGTATCACCTATCGCGGACCAGAAACGCACACTGGCCTCACGACAACCGAACAATGCACTCCGGTAGTACACACACACTCACACACACACACACACACACACACATACACACACACACACAAACACACACACA
The DNA here is from genome assembly GCA_916048095.2 of Sacculina carcini. Lineage (NCBI taxonomy): Eukaryota > Metazoa > Arthropoda > Thecostraca > Sacculinidae > Sacculina > Sacculina carcini. The sequence goes on from OU696576.1 coordinate 7,016,532, forward strand.
CACACACATATTTAAAGAAAGACTGGATAGTTTGAAATACTGGGAATTTCAAGGAAGATAGGTTAGAGGGTGGGCTGGAGACAGGACAGCACGATCATAGCTCATCTCCTGTGGTAAACAAATAGGTGAGTACAAATAGGTACAAATAGGTGAGTACAAATAGGTGAGTACACACACACACACGCACACACACACACGCACACACACACATACACTAAACACACACACATACATACACACACATTCATGGATACACTCGCACCTACGTACGCACATACACACAAACTCACATTGATTTTAACTTGTATTTGGTAGTAGATATATCAATACGATTGAAAAATGGTTTAAAGTACAATATTATACGTTTTTAAGTTGATTTAAGCCATTTCTAGTACAACTGGTCTGTTTTATTGTTCGAATTCGCTTAATTGAAGCCTGACAATAATCAGCTGCATAGTATTCTCGTTGCATTCAATTTATTTTGAACACATGCTTTGAACACATGCATTATTTTGAACTTCCCAATGTGCTTTCGTTTTCTGAAATAATTGCCTTTTCTCTTTCCCTGCCTCCAATGATCACGGTGCATAATTGTTGCATTGATGTAATCAATATTGCTCGTGCTCTTTCCATTTTATCTTATTTGTTGATGTTGATAATAGTAATAATAATAATACGGTGCAAAAAAGCAAAAATAGTGTGTGAAAAATGGCGTATTATTGCCTTGTTTTTCACCTTGTGTTGGTGGCCGCTAGACCAATCAGTTGTCCGAGTGGCCGAGCCGACTGATGGGCGGTCCCAATTTGTGTCGCAACGACGGAGACCGCGAACAAATGCACATCGACCGTCCGTTCTGCTACGTCCAGATATCGTCGCTATCGACGAAGCGACCGTCGCGATCGACGATACGATCGACGGCAAGATCGGCCGAACAGCCGTTGCCTCGCTATTGCAACGGCGTGGCCATGTGTAATCCGCTGCCGATCAGTCATTTTACGCACAGCAACAGTGAGGTGACACGGTGTGGGGTGTTCGGGGGAATTACGGTCGTGCAGAATATATTTGTGCCTCTGTGGATTTGTCGTACAATCAAGCAGGCATTCAGCGGCAAGCAGAGACGAAGATAAAGTATTTACTTAATCCTCTATGTTGAGATAATCTTAGCAAATAACCTGCCGGCTTGTGGCGATGCTAAATACACACGAAAAATCAAATTTCACCGAATTATGAAAAGAAAGAAAGAAATGTTTATTTTGCTCAGACTCAATAAGAGTATGGAGCACAGCTCCGCATCAAATAACAGCGGTGTAAAAACAACAACAACAAAGCACAACGTCAAAACAACAAACAATTCAATATGACATTATATATGAATCCAAATATGCAAATTCCCAATCATAATGCAACAAATCACGTATATAACTTGAATGCTTGTTTTAGAAACCTAGCGTGTGTGTGTATATGTGTGTGTGTGTGTGTGTGTGTGTGTGTGTGTGTGTGTGTGTGTGTGTGTGTGTGTGTGTGTGTGTGTGTGTGTGTAAGTAGGCTTGTGCGTATGCATGTCACTTTCTGCAATTATATAATAAATTTCTTCATTTTCTTTTTGCACATTTTCCAATTTTACCACTTTGTAAATACCATTGGCGCGCAAATATTTTAACAGTGGGGAGCTGAGCGGGATCTAAGTGAAATATGCGTACCCTTGACGAAACATAAGAAAACCAGGGAGTACTACAATATTGCCCTATGAACATATTAGCCAAAAATGCCCGAGTACTCCCATACTCTGCAATAGGGCAATATGTTCACCTCGGCCAGTGTAGTGTCAAAGGCGTACCAAGTGCGGTGAGTGCGACTGCGGCTTGTGGCCAATATGTTCACTTTTCACCATAGCGTAATTTCAGTGGTTTTCAACACAAGACACGAGTTTATACTCAACAAGTAGCTAGCACCTAACATACTGTGCGGTTATTGGCTAGGTTAGGTCAGGTCTGGTCAAGTTAAGTCAAGTTAGATTACTGAGCTTAGCCAATAACCGCACAGTATGTTAGGTGCTAGCTACCTGTTGAGTATAAACTCGTGTCTTGTGTTGAAAACCACTGAAATTACGCTATGGTGAAAAGTGAACATATTGGCCACAAGCCGCAGTCGCACTCACCGCACTTGGTACGCCTTTGACACTACACTGGCCGAGGTGAACATATTGCCCTATTCCAGAGTATGGGAGTACTCGGGCATTTTTGGCTAATATGTTCATAGGGCAATATTGTACTAGATCCGAAAACCACACTCAAAATAGTCATGGTCAGAATTTCTAGGGGGAGCCTAGAACTGGCGGGCTTGGTACATTTTTGCTGAGAGAGGGCGTCAGATCTTCCAAGCCCTCTCTCGTGTGTGTGTGTGTACGTGTGTGTGTGTGCATTCAGATTCGCCTGTTGTTGCACGCAAATATGAGCGATCGCGTGCACGTGGGACTACTCTCGACAACTCCGAGTGTGCGGGAGTTTGGTGCGCTACTCTGCTACACGGACATGCAGTGGCGAGTGGCAGGTAACACCACCTGTGTCTACATTGGCGGCAGTTTCATTATGGGAGTGCGCGTCGTCTATACGCAGCGTACCAGGTATGCTGTTCTTTTCTTCTCGTCTAATTCAGTGGTTCTTAACCAGACTCTTCAGGGAATGGAAGAGTTGCCAAGTGGGAAGCTAAAGGTCGGACAGAAGTGTGTTTTTATCAATTCAAATTCGTTATATTTTGCTTCTAATGACCTCTTCACATTTACTTTGATGTAACAACTGAATTTATTGAATGTATCAGCGCTGTTGTGGAAAATGAAGAGATGGCTCATTGAGAAGTGTGGAATCAGTGAGACAACAGGTTAAGAACCACTGGTCTAATCTGTAGTATCGTCTTTCTGGACTGTAAAACTATCGAATGTTGAAGGATATAGAACGCACACACAATATTTCGCACACATACACCAAGAACCACTACCGATCAATTCTACGTTGAATCGTACGCATGACTGATTGACTGTCGGAGAAAGATGGCCTAATAAGAAAATAACAATATACTATGATAACAATGGACAGCAATCTCGATCTTCATCAACACCGAAAACCACCGCAACAGAATCACTTTTCCCTCCCGCTTCTCTCGCTGTCCCTCCTGCTCAAACTCAAGAACGATTAATTATATAAACATTAACAAAGCTATTTAACATTCATATACACACATTGAAATATTAATTATATATAATATTAATTATATAAAATATTAATTATATAAAATATTAATTATATAAAATATTAATTATATAAAATATTAATTATATAAAATACTAGCGACAAGTTCCGCACTTCGTGCGGTTATGGTCGCTAGTAGATCCGCACTACGTGCGTCTCGTAGCTTCGTTTGTAGTATTGTAAGTGATGCGGTCGCCTTGAGTTTTGTCTGGGATAGCAATGCAAATATGATGATAATGCACTTGAAGCAAACGTCAAGGCCAATGCAAATAAATGGTGTCGCAAGTGCAAACAAATGGTGTTGCTGTGGTGTTGCAACACCACAGCAAGCGGTGAATAGCGATAGATGCTGAAGCAATAGGCGTTGTCTGCGAGTAGCATCAAATGTTGTAAGATGTTGACTTTCCACGTCACCCAGGAGGTATCAACATTCGACGCGTTTTTTTTACGTGGTTCCCCTGGAGGCCTAATCCACGTGAAATGCAGCAACGTAAGCTCACACATGCGCAGGCGCAAACGCATAATTAAGCATTTACACTACTGCCAGGGCGGTAAGCATGATCAGCATGTGCCCATGGTTGTACAAAACCTAACGGCCCCGGCTGGAACACTGCAGGTCCAGCCTCCGCAACGGGTTTTCGCAGTAACATCCAGAACAGAAAGCTGCACGGCTGTGCGCAACGAAACCCACCATACGGAAAAGGGGTGTTTCTATGAGAAACAATAATGTGGAAACCCAAGCTAGGGAATATAACTGTAAGACGTACTCACGGAGTCAACCTTTCCTAATTGTTCCTAATCTATGTCTTACCGGGCAAAACCCATCTGCCAAGGCTTGAACACAGTGGGTCCAGTCGCCGTAACGGATTTTCGCAGTAACATCCAGTACAGATGTTTAACCAGCCTGCGACAGAATCGCCGTCTGATCATCAAAATGTTGCACAATCCGTGTGCACGACATTATATAAGTTCGCATCGCACATACAGACGCACACGCATACAAACACTGGCTGTACACGTGTTCGTTCATATAATTTCGGCACACGGATACACATACCAATACAAAATGCAAAACGGTATCGTGTGTGCAATTCCTGGGAAGAATTGCAAAATTATGCAAGAACAGTTCGCAGAAAAGATGTGGTGGCAATCTGGCAGGGAAGTTTCTAGCAATCGCTCAACTGAATGACAAAAGTGTGTAGAATAAAGGTAAAAAACAAACACCAATAGAAAAATATATGATAATTACAATTACAATATTGGTAAGCTACACATATACACTTGAAAAACGCTTCTGGAACACGCACATGCACGACGATGTACTTAATTAAACACTCCGTTTTACTACGCACTCTGCACGCCACTGTGCATTTGCAAACGCTCGCTGCAATGCACGTGAGTCATGGTATATCGACACACAGACACACACACCAATATATACATCAGTGTGCCGTTCTGTACACTGTGTATGTATGTGTGTGTGTGTACGTGTAATTGTAATTTTTTTGTAATTTATTGCCACCGCATCAAAAACACACACAAAACATGATAAAATACAGCAGCATAGTCTGTCAAGCCAAATTGTGGCTTCTCAACAGACAAATTAATACACTAATACTTCATACTGACGGGAGTAAAAATGTACAACATCACATGAGACACATCACACGATAGATCATGGTTACATTCAAATAAAGAGATACAAAAGAAACTTGAATATCTAGACTTAAATATAATCACACACACACTCACACACACACACACACACACACACTCACACTCACAGGCACCAACACACACAAACACACACACACACGCACACACGCACACAAACACACACACACACACACACACACACACACACACACACACACACATAAAGGTAATGCAAATTCGACAATGGGTATACAAATGATAACACAGAACAATAATACATCTCTTAGTTACAAGCACTAATGATTATTCTGATTAATTGGCCCGATGTGGACATCCATTGTGCACCACAATGGATTTCCATTCATATATTTCAACACACAATGAAATGCAGAAGAAAACACGTATGAGACAATCGCAGTTAACATAAATATGGTGAGCATTGTTTGTCAAGAACATACTTTCGTATAACCTTTTTAAACTGGTGGGGGCTACTACAATTTACTAAAATTTTTATCTCAGTAGGTAAGCTATTGAACAATTCCGGTCCATAACTCACAACGCACATTTTAAACAGTGTGGTCCTGAATTTCGGTAGTATCAAGTTCACGTTATTATTTCTAGTGTTACAAGCATGGTCATTTATTCGAAAAATAGAGTTATGTCCGATCAGTTTGTATATAAGCAGGATTGTGAAATATTTATGGATGGATGAGAACTTGAGAATGTTTTTTTGCCTGAATATGTCTTCTGTGGAATCAAATTTTTTTCTGTGAAAAAGACAACGTAAAAATTTTCTCTGCGCAACATTAATTTGTGTTAAAAATGAACTATAGGTATTCGCCCAAATTGAGACGCAATAGGTCAAATGAGGGTAGAAAAGTGCATAGTAAACATACATTTTAGCCTCATGTGTAAAATTGTGCCGAACCCGATACATAATTCCCATTATTTTTGCCAGTACACGTGTACCTGTATGTGTATGTGTGTGTGTGTGTGCATCTATGTCAGTGTGTATGTGTGTGTGTGTGCATGTATGTCAGTGTGTATGTGAGTGTGTGTGTGCCTGAGGTGGCAATCTCGCATGGGCGTTTCTAGCAATCGCTCAACTGAATGGCGCAGTGTGTAGAATAATGGTAAAAAACAAACACCAGTAGAAAAATAAATGTTAATTACAATTACAATATTGGTAAGCTACACATATCCACTCGAAAAACGCCTGTGGAACACGCACATGCACGACAATGTACTTATTTAAACACTCTGTTTTACTACGCACTCTGCACGCCACTGGGCATTTGCAAACGCTCGCTGCAATGCACGTGAGTCATGGCATATCGACACACAGACACACACACCAATATACACCAATGTGCCGTTCTGCACACACACTCACTCACTCACTCACTCACACATGTACGTTGAGCTTTATTATTATAGATCAATTAATATATAACAATTCAACTATAGACAAAATACCCAATCAGCAGACAATCGCGGCGCATACATACATACACATTCATCGTAGTCGACTTCTTTGATTCTCATAACTTCACTGACCTTGTTCGACCTCGATGTGTCAGCCACCAGGTCCACTGTTTGCGCATTGTTGATTGAATGCTGATTTTAACAGCGCGCACTTCACCTGGAAGAAGGCACTGGCCACCGCTCGTATTGTCGAGCTGGTGAGTCTGGACGCATCGCTCGAGGGTTCGACTTCGTCCCAGATCGACGGCCACCACATCAACTGGTACTGGCTCAAGTTTGACGACACCAGCGTAATGCTGGGACGACCGGGCACTGATGCTGTGCTGCTGGTTGTTCCGCGCTCCAGTAACTGCTACCAACACACACACACACACACATACATACACAAACAAGCAAACGTTTTTCAATATGCAATGGCCAAAAGATTCAGTAACAAGCAGCATACAACGATATAACGATGAGCTAAAAAAGCTGGCCAAAAATAAAGTTTCCCGCTGATAGATGCATCAACAGTAGTGGAATAGACTACCAGACAAAATTGTCAACCAGTAGAGAATTCAAGGAACATTATGACAAATGGAAGGCAGGACACACGAGTGCTCAACTCATTCCTGTTAAGAACAACTAGGTAAGAACACACACCCGCACATTAATGCACATAGGTTGAAAATGGTTGCATAGAGTTCCAGAGCGGTCATTTGAAGCCATTCGAGGCTCACTTTCCTCTGTGAATGAACGACACAACAGTTACTACAACACAGTCTTGCATTTCAAATGCTCATAACTCGATTTTATCTTTGAATTTGAACAAACATTGTAGCCGGCAAATTTTTGGTTTTTTCCAACTCATTGATTTCCACCAACCGTTTTTCACTGCGCAGAGAAAACGAGAGCGAGTAGAAATTGGCGTTGAATCACTATCAGGGTAATGAACTATCGCAACAGGATACATCTCTGTTCTATAATTGAATCGATGATTAAAGGATATTACTAGCCGGAACGAGAAATAACACAAGCAAATTTCCCAGCGGTAGGGGATAAGAACTTAGCCGCCATTACCCGCTGCGTGTCGTAAGAGGCGACTAAAAACGGACCCTCTGCTTCTTCCCTCCATCTTTGTGCCATATCCAAGGAGGGGAGCGTTAATCTAGCAGGGTTGGCACCCCCTCTGGATCGCAGCAGCTTACTGCTGTCCTATCCTCTGATAAAATCAGTAAACAATAACAACAAAGGTGGCTGGCATGATTCAGACGGTCGCCATGGTTACGACGGCGCCTCGAAGACTCTGTCGACAGTAGACTGGATGGTTCGCCTTGGCATGGTGCAGTCAAGACTGGAAGCTCTGGTGAACGTCTTCAACGGCTCGCTTGCACAACAGGAGCGGCATCAGCCGAGCGAAGAGCGCGTAGTCAGGGAGCGGGACTTCAGTGCCCTTCTAATGGCAGGCGACCATGTTCACAACACCATCTTCATGTTTCCTGAACGCCAGCTGCAAACCGTCTGTCCTGTCTTTGGACTGGTGCCATACACGGCAAGTGAGCATATATTTTGTATGCATCCTTATATGTATGTATGTTTATGTCAAAAACTACAATTACATACTATTGTATTTAGTGGTGCCTGGTTTATGTGTATAGTTATGCACGTTTAAGCGTGCTTAAATACATCATACACACATACACACACACGGACACACACACACACCACATACACATGGACACAAATACACTCACATACACATGCACACACACACACACACACACACACACACACACACACTTATATATATATGAACACACAGGTCATCACACATTGTGAATAACAATTTCTTATAATATATATACACAAAATAAAAAATAGGCAACAAAAATATATTTGAATTTCCATATGTGTGTTTGTGTGTGTGTGTGTGTGTGTGTATGTGTGTGTTCAAGGAGGGAGCTGTGTTTTCTCTGAACAGACGTCGCAAAATAAATGAGCATTGCTACGAAACAACAGTCAACTGGCACGTGCGTCACGACGGCGAGCGATCAGATAGGGATGTCGTGTTCAACATCATACTGCACGAGTCGTCCAGGCCTGTCGAGTTGGGATTTGCCGTGAGTACATCGACAAAATGTATCTGGCTAAAAAATTCACAACAACAACAACAACAAAAAAACAGCAAATTTATTTTCTATAGAGCAAACAGTAATCAGAGGCGCGAAACATAACAAATAAATGGACGAAAGAAAAGAAAATAGAATTAAGTAGCTCGGCGGGGGAAAGTCACAATGAGCAGTCGAAGAAAGTCAATATACATGGAAATATTAGAGTAAATATAGAGTAGATGCATGAATATGAATAAATATATGTGAATATAGAGTTAGGGAACAAAATTATCAAATGAGTGAAAGTCAGTGTGAGGGCACAAACAAGCAAGTGGCAATATGAGGGCTAGTGGCGTCGAAACGGAGGGGTAAGAGGGGACGGCAAGGATAGTAAATATTTGTGCAGTGAGGTAGAAAAGGACATGCACGATTTCTTCTCCGGTATGTGAGGAGGTAGAGAATTATATACACGAGGAACAGAGAAAAAGAATGATTTAGCGGACCAGCTGGATACATGGAGAGCAGGAGGGGAGAGTACATTTACCGGAGTACGGATTTAATTCTAAAATATAACATAGGTTTTTCAAAAGGCTTGTTTGTTTGCCACTTTTGAAAAATACGAAATATGTGCATCATACAGATGTTAACACTTTAAATATTGGAATCAAATCAGTAGCAGATCGAGAGTGCAATTTTTTGGGGGCTGAATTACATATGGCTGACTAGGTAGCGTGTGAAGGTCAGTTTTCTATAGAATCATATATATTTTCAATATAAATTACATATATTGAAGATTTCATTGAATAATATGCGTCAATCAACGATTGTCTTCACAGACACACCACTGGTGGATCTAAGGGGGGGATCAGGGGGCTGAATCCCCCCAAAATGTTTCCATCAACTCCTCATAACCAGGAGGTTCACTAAAAAGGTCAAAACATATTTTTTCCAGTGGAATTAGTTGATATATGCATTATACCAAAGACGTTGCATAGAGATGCATGTACATGACTCATCGACACTAAAATGCAGCCTTCACCTAAATTATTCCAGTCCCTCCCAAAATTGCACTCTGGATGCACCACTGTGACACACACAGTGACGACATAACAAATACGACAGCTATTACAGTACATTAGATGAAACCAAGCCTTTTACAAGACGACCTGAGGCCTCATTTGGCTGTGCGCGTTTCGGTTACAACTTTCGGCTGTTTGGTACGGCAGGGGCGCCGTCAGATTGGAAGCACAAGATTAATTTCAATTGTAATGATTTTCTTCTAAATGATTTCTTACACTATACTATTATGCTTGTTATTTAGGATGAAATATTATATTTCGACTTTTACCAGCTGAATTATATGTAATCCACTAACAACAAGTATGTGAGGCATTCTACTACTGAAAATGCCTGATACCGATCTTGTGGGACAGTAATGATCCCAGTTGCTAGCACATTTCATTCCGTTCGTGAACACATGCAATAGATGTGCGTGTGTGTGTAGGTGTATGTATGTGCGTGTGTGTGTGTGCACACACATTTGCTCGCTCGATGATTGGTATCGGCCGCGAGCAATTTGTACAAAGTAACGACCACGGCGTCAGCGTTGGTATATATATATTGCGCCACTGACAGCATACAGTTCTGTGTGGCTGTCGATAGTCGCGAATTTGTCCAGAGGGTGTAGTCATGTCACACCACAAATGGGGCCTCTAAACTTCACCGGCGGCTTTCGCTAAAATACCAGCTTATCAGATGGAGGGCAGCGCAAACATAGTAGCTGCAATACAGGGTGGCGCCGTCTCTGATGGCATCAGATCGTCGGGAATGCTTCTTCCGCTTGCCACAGACTGGACGTCGCCCCCAGACTCGTCCAAGCTCCGCTTGATTTTGTACACGAAGCTTCTGTCGTCCTTGAGGAAGGTGGCGACCTCCGGCGCCTCGTTGCCGGCGTGAAGCGCCACAATGACAGCGTGTCTTTTCATTTCTTCGGTTATCATCTTTAGCTGCAACGTTCCCTCTTGCTATGGCACACAAATACTATAAAGCCTGGAACATAAATATAAAAAAATATTGCTCTGCACAAAATAGTTTACTCGCAATACAGGTTTGAAATTTGTGGTTATTTACCGGCACCGTATATCAGACAATGCTGCATTGGGAAGCTGCATTGCACAAGGCGCTATTCAAGGGCGTACATTTGTGTCGAGGCTCGGGGCGGTATGCCATATATTATGCACTAGTGTTCAGGGATGAATCAATTGGCCGATACATGGGACCCTAAACCAATTTTGACCTATTCGATTACTGAACTCACCAGAATTCTCGGGGGGTGTAATTGCATATTCATACCTCCAGCCAATTTATCGTGGTTATATATACCTCCATACCCCCAGGATCTACGTCCATGGCGCTATACTGCATGCAATTGCTCAGATCGCATTTGCAAGAGTGAGCGGATTGGTTAATTTAAATGATGCAATATTAATTGAACACTTTGTAGATGATAATATATTGAGGAAACAGCCAATGAATAACCGCACAGCAGATACACAATCACAACACGTCCACACTTCTAATTCACACAACCTCAATCATTATCAAGCTCCTATAAACGCACACACACACACACACACACACACACAAACACACACACATACACACATATACAGTCGTTTATAACGACTGGTCCAGTCATGTATGTTAGAAATTACCCAGGAGTTATTTGTGAATGTTGTGCCTACACATACACACCGCTACACTGAAAGATAGATCAGTGTTTCTCAACCTTGTTCTTGCTAAAGTCCCCTTCAACACAAGGCGAGTCCTTGTGGCCGCCCAGAAACAACCATTGCGCCCCCCCCAGAATTCCTAGTGGCCACATACACACGTCGATGGTCGCCACGCAACTTCTCCATTCTTCTCCGACCACTTGTTCCAACATGTATCTTTCGTGGCTTGTGACAAAACATGGTGGCATCCCATTTTGTTAATCAAGTCCTATGGGCCCTCAAGAAAATCCAATGGCCCCCGAATTGGATTATATCGCCCACGTTGGAAAACTTATGTAGAAGTATGCGCAATAAACAGGTATAGGCTGATCTATAAACAACTATGATACAGGGTGTCTTTTTTATGATAACATAGTGTGTTTTTTTATTATAACAGAGTGTCTTTTTTATGATAACATAGTGTTTTTTTGTGATAACAGAGTGTATTTTCATGATAACAGTGTCTTTTTTATGATAACAGAATGTCTTTTGATAACAGAGTGTCTTTTTTATGATAACAGAATGTCTGTTTTATGACAACAGTGTCTTTTTTATGATGACAGTGTGTCTTTAATTTAATTCAATCACCCAACGACTGTTGCAGTCGTTGGATGATTGAATTAATCAAAAAGTGTCTTTTGTTATGTCTTAAAGTTTGATTAGTAAATGGTGTCCCGAACAGAGACACGAATAGTGGAGCATCAGGCCCGTGAACGAGACGATTAGAAATTGGATTTAATCGTATCGGTGGCGCTTACAAAGTGGAAGACGGTAGATTAGTTGACACTCACGAAGATTTATGACATTAATTACGCTCTCCATCTTCTTAATTAATTTACTAGCATCTTCTGGATCAATTACTTCATTAGCTTTCAAATCAATTACTTTCTGACTAAAACTTTTACTTTTCGAACTCATTTTCACTCTACAGCTCTTGGGCGCTTCCAGTACATGGGGCCACCGCAGGGTGTTAATAGTGCTTGCACTCATCCCATGCTACTGGATTTGCCTGAAGTTATTAATAATAATAATAATAAAACAATAATAATAATAATAAAACAATAATAATAATAATAAAACAATAATAATAATAATAAAACAATAATAATAATAATAAAACAATAATAATAATAATAAAACAATAATCATAATAATAATAAAACAATAATAATAATAATAATAATAATGCTATCAAACAGGTGTACAACATCACCATCGCAACACAACGGATCATAGGCACATTGGCTTCGTTGCCTAGCAAACACGACACGCACAAGTACTGGATACACGCCGAAGCATACCGTCGTGGCTTGCGACGCGTCTTCGGACCGACCTCGCCGTCTGGGGACGAACCGGCCGACAGCTGGATAGCTCAGCTGGGGCAGCCGCAGCCGCTGGTCTCTGGTGATCTTGCCGACGGTCGCTGGCGTGAGATGACGGTGCGGTTGATCACCACCAATGAGCGCTCGCCAACGCTTCCCGTGGCTCGTCTGTCACTGCAGGTGCGGCGTCAGACTGCTTGCGTATGCGATTATCACATGATCTGACAAGGTTGTCCCACGAGGGAAGGATAAAATGATAGTGAAAAATAGACATGATGTGTTCACCTTCAAGATGTGTGTGCCATTGGCACGCACACACACACACACACACACATACACGCACACACACACACGCCAAAATCTCGCAATTAACAGGCATACTCTACCGGATAAGACATAACCTGACTACTGAAGCTATGCTTAGCATATATTACACAATGTGTTATCCTCACCTGCATTACTGTGTAGCATTATGGGGATCCACATGGCCTTCATTTCATAAACAATTAAGTATTGCACAAAACAAAATATTTCGTTGCATATTTCAAGTAAAAAAATTCGACTCCATAGGTAAATATTTAGCAGATAGAAATATATTGCAATTTCATTTCATTCACAAATATTACACCTTATTATTGATCCATAAATACAAAAATATTACACTTTTTACCTTAACTGAAAGCAGCTACACGACAAGAAGTCATCGCTTAAACTTTGAATGTCCGTCTTTTAGAACAACTCTTTTTAAACACAGTGTAATATGTTCGGCTCCAAATTCATTCAATGAACTTCCCATCAATCTTAAGCAACTTCTGAACGCAGTTCACAAGAATGTGTATAAAAATATAATAAAAAACACCTGCTTGAGCAACAAAACAACAAATGTGTCCGAATGTGAACACCGCTGAACATGCGTATTTTGTTGCACGTTTTGTACTTATTTATATTGTCATTTTTCCACGTGTCTACTCACAATTGTCGATTATGTCATTTATATTATACACTTTCATTGAGTGAACTGATTAAATTGTTATATTATCATAGAGTTAATTAAACTGTATTGATACAATTGCATGTAATGTTGAAATGTTTATGTCAATCTGTTCGTCCAGGAGCTGTTTAGCTCGACGAACTATCGCCGCAATATTTAGCTGATTGTTTTGTTGTTTTCTTGTTAATGTTGTTTGTGGCAATACACTTACTTACTTACTTACTTACTTACTTACTTACACACACACACACATGTGGTGCAAGAAGGCATGTAGTGTTGATGGCATTGTCCGTACACATCATACATGTTGTAATGAGTGGATGCGTGTGAAATAACTGTTCAATCAAGTGGTCTGAACCATATGGAAATGATAAAAGAAATGGTTGCTAAATTTTGTTTCAGAATTCACGTGTGTTCGATTGGATTTGACACAACCGTCTAGTTATCCGCATTAGCTTTTTCCATCAGTCTTTGAGCTTCTAGTAGGAAGTTGTATTCGATGTTATGCAAATCTTGTAATTGAATGTGAATCTTTCTAGGAGATTCTATTCAGCCATTTTCAACCATGAACAACGAAATTTGTATATTTTTGTCTTCTGCATCAATGTGTGCGCAACTTTTGTAGATTATAAAGGACAATTCAGCCATGGAGACGGTGTACGAAGGTGTGATTGACGACTCGTTAATGGTGGGAGATATTCGCTACGTCACGTTCAGCGTGTCCCATCAGGCACAACTTCTGCTCGACCTGATGGGAGGTCACTGCCATCCCCCGCAGCCGGCAGACTTCCAGGTGACCTTGAGACGCTTACAATACCTTGCATTGCAACAACTATTCAGTAGCGGATCCAGAGTGCAATTTTTTTTGGTGGGGGGGGCTGCCATTATTCCTCAATGATATATACACACATTTACAAACGCATTATGCGCAAATATGCTTTGCGATAATGCTCATATGAACAAACTCTACAAAAATATTCCTTGGTCACGTTTAGTGAACCTCTTAGTTATGAGGAGTTGATCGAAACATTTTGGGGAGGGGCTGCAGCCGCCTAGCCCCCCTCTGGATCCGCCAGTGCAAATATTGGTGTATCTCAGTTGTTTGTCATCAAGATGAGCTCGATTATGGTGATGAGCCAAGTCATCTAACTAAAATGCTTTGTTTATCGCACGATAGAATGGCTAATTTGTTTGGCTCATGTTTTAGGAGCACTATTGGTGATCCTTTGTTTATGTAATTCCGATTTAATATACCCAATTTGGCGTTATGATGGATAAATATACGTTTATGCATTAAATGAATTCAATAAATAGAATGAATGAATCGGTCGAATTTAGCTGTACTGAAAGTGAGTTAAAAGAAATATTGAGTCTTCAGAGCCAATGAGAATAAAGGTGATTGTGCGTGAGAAGTCGAAAGGTGAAATAATTAGAGCATATGTATCTATCGAAATTAAACATGACGTAAGTCAGCACTACAGTGACGCCAGGTCAGGAATTGAGCAGTCAGGAATAAACCATTTCCCCATCTGGCTGCATAGCCAGTGTTTCGTGACGGTAGATGGGGAGCATGGACGCCTTGGGAGTGTAGTGCCGAATGTAACGGAGGCTACGGCATGCGGCGACGCTTGTGTGACAACCCGACGCCGTCTCTCTGGGGACGAGACTGTCCAGGTACCTGTAAACACGCACCAATTACACATGCGCTTGGAAATTTATTCGTTATGACGGCTAGGCTATTGTTGCCTGTGCGACCTGAAAAACAATCCGTGGTTCTGTCGATTATTACAAGGGAGGGAAATAGTAAGGAAGCACAACTGGCCCACGATCTACTTTCTTGCAGCGGTAATTTTACGGAAAATTGATTATTTAAATAATAAACTTTAACGAAGATATAAAGTATGCATCACATACGACGATATAAATTATGTGTTGAGATGTAGGCCTTTGTGTACGGAAAGTGCGTGTGTGCGCGTCTGTGATATTGCCTGTGTGTGTATGTGTATGTGTGTGTGTGTGTGCACTCACGTTGATGTTGTGTGAATGCGGTGGTGACTTGTTGACTCGCTCGCTAGTGTTTGAGCGCTCATAGGAATCTCTAGCTTTCGTGTCGACATAATTGCATTTGGAATTAGGAGGTTGTCATTGTCTATTCTATGAGAGCTGTGTGGAGTGTGATGTGCTTGATAACGTTTTGCAGACGTGAATGTTGTATGATTGTGGCATGGGCGTGGATCCTGAGGGGTATGGGGATATATATACCTCCAGACAAATTGGCTGGGGTTATGAATATGCAATTATACCCCCCGATAATTCTGCTGATTTCAGTTCATTGGATATAGTGTCATCAAAATCCACATAGCAAGAAAGTTACAATACACGACAAGTGTGTGTATGAAGTTATATGCAATATACTTTTCATTGAGGTATGTTTGTTGTAATTGACTTGACATAAAATGTTTAAGGGTCCCATGCAATCGACCAAATGAGCCAACTTTGAGCACTAATTCATTGATGGCTGTTATCCCCCCGAGCCTCGACACAAATATACTCATTTGGGTAGTAGCAATATCATGCAATATTATCTTGTTGGTCTACTTTGACAGGATGGACCGAGCCGAGGCACTATGGCATGTGTAACAACCATAAGTGTGGAGCGTTTTCTGATGATACAAGGATCAAGATTAAGCACTCGTTGGCCTCTAATCCCGTTTCGCTTGACGTTGAAGATGGCGAGCAGTTTGAGCTAAAGTGAGCTCACAAGCCAAGAACATCAGATAACACCTGAACTTTGAACCTTGAAAACACTTTGAAGTAACTTACTAAGTTTAACTAAGCTTTGAACTTGACTTTGATCAGATTTACTTATTTATGGGGTCTTTGATCAGATTTACTTACTTATCTATGATATTTTTCTCTCTTTATCATTGAAGCGTGCGAATTCATTGAAAACAGGAAAGCCTTGCAACGTGTGAAATATGGACTATGCAATATATTCGTACTTGTGCTTAACCAAGCGCTTTCACAGTGATCTTACCTTATGCGTGTCGTCATGTTTCGAGATACAACTCCCAATAGAAGCTGTACGTTTGTACTTCTCTTTTCATAAACCGATTCCGTAATCTAATCCGATTCGGGCTGATAACAAGTCACCTGCTGGCAATGTTTTCTAGGTGCAGCACAGATGCGTATCGGGCGGCCATGACAGAATTTCCTCTGGGCAGTGTTGAGTGGCGACACAACGGGCTTCAATGGTGCCGTGACCCGGATCGCATGCAGATGAGTGATGTGGATGTCACTGTGCTCAACGCTTCTAGCCGCGACGATACGGGCGTGTACGGGTGTTTTGTGTATGCCAACACAGATATGCTCGAGCGATGGGAACAGGGTGCTAGTGTGCTCGTGGCCCTCACTACTGTCGTCGTTCGCTCCAAAGCTGTCACATTGTTAGTGCGTACGATATTCAGTACGATCTGGTATAAACTAGTAACTGGTAGTTAAGTTCATTGGTGATTGATTTTAGAGAGGTGTCCATGGAAGTCACATACCATATATGTGTGAAATTTAGGACGGTGGAAAATGGAGATTCGGTGGAGTTTGACTGCAGGGCGGAGATGCTCGACCATGTCTATGACCGGCTGCTACATATGTGGTACCTCGACGGAGAGTTGTACTCCTTCATGGGAGCAAGGTGTGAGATCAGTGTCGCTAGCTGCATGATTGCCTGTTCAAGATTATTTCCCCTGAAGGCATGTGGTGAAATTTTTTGAATTATTACTATATTGATTGATATAAATAGTCTCAGTCTCCTGAATTGTGTTTATCGCTGAAATTTCGGTCACAGGTATTTCTCGGACGAGAACAATTCAGCTGTGATCATTCCGGATTTGTCTACAAACACCACGGAACCGCCGCTGATTTCCATTGAAGACATCACTCTGGATGTTGGTGACCAATCTTATTGCGCAAACGTTACGCTTCTTTATCATAATATTTAGATCATTCAGCTCATCATACATAGAATACAAAACATAACTAATGTGCGAAATTTCATTATAGAGTACAACTACGTAAATGACTTAAAATTCTGAGAATATTAGAAATGCATATAACTTTAAAATCTCAAATTGTCTATTGCAATTTGTTTCGGATAATTATTATAATTTGCAGGCATAACTACTCGGTAAATTCTTTAACTAATTACCAACGCTATTTTCAATATTCACTGCAATTAATTTCACCACAAGAACTGTGACAATTTGGTCATGCCTGAGGATTGAAGTGCAATATGAACACACACGATGTGTGTTTTTCAAAAAATTATTAGGGGAAACGTTGGAAAATTGTCGGAAAAAAAATTTAACACTCAAGTTATTCGGCAATCCTGGTGCTACCCTGACACATAGCTCCCGAGTAGCTCAGTGGTTAGGCGCTGAGCTCTCGTGTCAGAGGTTCGCGGTTCGAATCCTGGCCCAGTCACCACCGTCGATAGGCACACAGTGGGGCGCGCCATATAGTCTAAACTGGCTGGTGCGCGCTTAAAACACCAATAACAACAACACATACCATTTGTGTCGCACCGTTGGCACTAGCGCCGATACAGCCGGTCCAGTGTGCAAACATTGCCTTTGGCGTGAAGCTGAATTCGTCTGTTTACAATCAGGGCTTGATTGCAATGTCCGGGCAGGCGGGGTCTGGGGGTTTGATGTGCTCTCGGCCGAACAGTCAATCTAGCTAGACAAGACGGCACAATACTTGTTGGTATGCATCTCCAGTGTGCTCCGAGCGGCGCCTACTGATATATGGCCGCTAGTGGCTCTGTTGCCGCCTGCGCACATGCACACACACGCGCATACAAATACACACAATTACGAAAACAGAAGGCGTAGATATATTCATCTCACGTCGGCCGTCGGCGCTCGCCAGTGCCTGCATCAGTGACATGAATGTAATACGCATCAGTCAATATTGCCGATTAATTCAAGATCTTCGGCGGTGCGAGTGGAATTCGAGTCTGCAGGCGTTCATGAGACGTCGGTCCATACACGCAGTGCGCATTCGGGCAGAGAGAGTAGACTTGAGGAGTGGTCGATTTTTACAAGTGACTGAAGAAGGTGGAAATTTCGATCAGAAATTGTATTCCCGTCGGCGATTGCTCCAAGTCATCACTATCTTGCACAAATTGCATCCAGACTCTAGTAAACGATATCACTGATAACTTTCTAGAATATTTCGTCCTCATACATATTAGGAGGACGAAGAACGACGATATAAATATGGAAGTATATTTGCTTAGTTGAGCGTTGGTATCAATCGACACAAATGCACGCACTCAACATAATGATTAATATTTGTATCAGTACCGCACAAAACAAGCGAAGTAACACACACACATGTTATCAGCCGCATCATGCAGCCCCTACGCATTTTGCACGCGGCAAAGACGGGGAACTAGAATAGCAAGAGAGAAAAGGAAGACGACACATAAATGAGCAGATCACGGATCTCGCCTTTTTCACTCAGGAGGTGTTTCGGCCAATTTCCGAGCAGTTGACACCATGGGCAATTCTTCATAACACACGCATGCAGACACTAGCAAATATCGCTAGTGTTGCTCAAATATTACTCTACAAGTATCTGAAAAGATCTAATTCAACACTGATGCTTGGTTGTTGTGTGCATGTTTTCGACGTATGCAGGAGTGGAACGCCACCTACATGAACACGATGAAGATGAGACTGGCCAGCAACAGGTTGACCGGCGTGTGGGAGTGTGCTGTCTACCAGCCAGACTATAATCTCATCTGGACGACCAACTGGTTCAGGCTGCAGGTGCTCCGATACCCATCGTCAGCCCTTGTGCTCTTGGGCGTAGTCGATAATTATTACTGATGCTGGGCTGGTCAAAGGCCTGATCGGATCAGAAGAGATTTCCTAAGATTACCGATAACCTTGAATACGCTAAATAGCTAATAATGGGTTTACTTGGTTGTAGGGGGACTCAGATGATTACAAGAAAAATTGACACAAGTGTGACGTGGTTGTGATTTGTTTTGACAATTTGCCACTGCGATTACATCAATTTTAGTGCATAAATTTTGCCGGCTGATGCAACAAATGATTGGTTTTTCCATTGAAAAAGGGGTTTGGTGTTTTCATGCTTCACGTACTTCTAGTTTCCTGATTTTAGCTGACTTGATTGTCTTATTGATGCTTATTGGCGGTATTATCAGCTCACCATCTAACTCTCTTTCTCTCTTTCTCTCTCTCATTGGTGAACGGTTTGTTCTATTGAATCAGGTCGATCCTTACAGGCCCTACAATCACATGCTCAAGATGCCGCTGGCAACAGAACTACTGAGAGGCGTCAATTGGCGACTTGTTCTGGCCAGTGCAATATTCATAGGTGTAACGGCGACACTTACAGGTAGGAGGGCTGGATTGGAACACATTGGGTAGAGTTAAGAATAGGCTTGACCAGACCTGCTTCACATGTACTTTACATTGATTTATATACAAATGCCGACTTAAATTTGTGACGTTATGGCAAGGCAGGCGTTGGATTCTATGACAAGGTAGCACCAAAGTATGAAATGCGTTTGAATGGAAACAAGTTATTAGAGCAATTCGAAAAAAATCAAGAGAGCTGAGGTCGACAGCCATTTGTATTTATCGAATATTTTCCGGGACTTTTCATTATTTCATTATTCTTTTCAATTGAGCTGACATAATTGTAAAATTGGCTGTAATTGATACCAAATTGAACACATTTGAATCGATCACATCAAATACGACAATGTATATGTATTTATGTATTCATAGTTTTCGCATATTGGATGCCTAGTTTGCACGAATTATTTATCCAAACTATATTTTAATGCTTAAAACCCAATTGCTCTTGTGTGTCTGTCGTTTAGGTTTGTTGTATTGCTGTGTATCTGGAAGACAAAAGCGGATCGAGCTGCAAATGAAAGTCTTCCGAAAATCCGGCCTGCTTGTGGAGCTCACGGAAACCGGTGCTGAAGAGAACATTCCATTGCTGTCCGAAAGTGGCCCGACTGACTCCGGGAACGAGCTGCTAGAAGAAGCTGTATCCGAAGAACATCACGATGAGATACTGCATCAACAGCGGATGTCAGCTGTCGAAGAACAATCCCAAGAATCCAAAGAGCAGGAAATCGCAGAGAAATCCGAAGAACAAGAAATCCCGGCGACAGAAGAGCTGGTGGAAGAACTCAGCGTCTCCGAGAGCCAAGCCAGCGTTTCGTTGGAAGTCAATTGACATTTTGATGACAACAGTGATTTTCTGAGCAAGGTCAACAGTGCAGACGAACAGGAAGAGTTTGTAAATGAAGAGCACAACGAGAAGTTGGCAGAAGATAACATTTTCATTACATAAAACTTCAAAAGAATCCATCCAGTCATCATATTTGAATATTGTATTGCATTCTATGTGATTATCAAAAACATGTACAAGACTTCACAACGCTTCAACGAACACTATAGGCTATATATATAGGCGTAACTGCGAAAAAGTTAGAATCAACAGCAAACTTGAATGATTTAATTAGTCGACAAACAACAACGTCACAACAATATACATTGCTGATATTAAAAATATAATCGGAAAGTTTATGAGTATATGCATATCATCTATTTACATTCGATCCAAGCAGCCTCACACATCACGCATCACGCTCAACTAATCCGATAATATTTTCAACTAGCGACGCAGATAGTTAGCCTCATTTGCAAAATTCTGGCCTGACAAATTTTGCATATGAGCAAATAGCACGGAATGAGTGAATAGTTCGTTGTATGAACAGCATAATGCTAATCACAAGTCGACAATCGCAAACTGTTGAAAATGTCACTAGCAACGAATAGCTTAGAGTAGAAGTCATCACACGCACACACACACATTTGGACATCGCCCGAAAACTTCTATCTTCTTGTTCAAGCTTTACATTTGTTTTGTCGTCGTATTTTTTCTGACGATAGCGCACCGTGGAAATTTTGACGACGATTTTTGCAATTAAGCGTATGACAGCGTCTTAATTTTACTATGACGTATGTCGTCTTCATATAGACTCTGACATATAACTGAAATTCACGGCAGTCATAGCAAGGACCATAGATGGAAAATGAGAAAAACAAGTATGATATGTCCAAGCGTACCGTTAACCAATGATGGATGAGATTGGAAATGAGATAACTATCAAAATATATGACCATGTGCATTGCAAATACGTAATGGAATGGCTGCCAAAAAAATCCATGAACATAGATGCAGCCATGCAGAAGAGCCAGGTAGATTTTACTCAAATATCTATCTCTCATTTGGCTCGTGATTTTGCGTCGGACTATAATCGAATCTTGTCCGGAAATTATTCCACATTTTGGCTTTTTTGGTAATGCTATTCGCACATTTATCACAAATTCGACCAATACGAATGTTGACCAGTTGTGGCGCCTCATAAGATATTCAATCATTCACCCATCAGATATCCCCTGCAAACGGATTTGGCCGGTCGAAAGCACAAGGGCATGCTGGAACAGATGTAGTTCACATCCTGGACTATATCCTAAACCATGATCGGGTCGTCTCGAGAAGGTTCTGTTCATTCACACTTTTCATTGAGAAGGGCCGCGGTGGCAGCGGGAACTATCCAGACCGCCAGTCTGCAGATGCGTTGAATTTATGCGACCTGGCAAGATGCTACCAAGCCCATAAATAGCTGAATCATGATGCGGATGCGAAAATCAGCGTCGTGGAAGAACATGGCAGAAGATTTAGCTCTGTCTTTTCATCCTAGAAGAAGCCTCCTCCACCCAACTTGCTTCCAAGGCCGCCAAGTCCTTTGGAGAACCCACCAAGAACTCCTCCAACCTATGTCAAGCACACACACACACACACACACACACACACACACACACACACACACACACACATATATATATATATATATATATATATATATATATATATATATATATACAAACACACACACACACACACACACACACACACACACACACACACACATACAAACACACACACACACACACATTGCACACACACCTTTGACATTCCACAAGTGTGCACATATCAAACTCTCGTTCTCTCTTTATCTTTTGGGCGCGTCCGGTACACGCGGCCACCGCAAGGTGGTAATAGTGCTAGCGCTCTTCACATGCTACCTTAATTATAATAAGATGGAAGTGCGGCTGAATGGCCGCTGGCTAAGAAGTAGCTCATCGGCCCTTGAGCAGGGTTTGTTTTAGTCCTGTTGAATGTCACCCAGCCACCCAGCTCTTTGTGAAAACAGGGGGGGGGGGAGCCGACGACTCTACTTGGAATCTGGTTGTGCTGGAATTTCAGCCAACACTTGAGTCAGTACACTTGAGCCACACCTTGCCGACGACGTTGGAAGTGGCGTTGGCAACCTTAGCCGCAACGTTGTCGTCCTCGGCCGGTGCAGCAGACCCGGTGGCACCTCCGGCGTTGCCTTCCGCAGAGCCGCGTCTTTCCCTGAGCGGAGAAAATTGCAAAGTAAGCCATCAAGAGTGTCGCTTGTATAACTTAATTGTTATAACTGCGCTACATGTGCTGTGAGATGTGGAGCTTATGTCCTTCCTGAGAAGAAGATAAGGTTCTAAAAAAAGTCACGAAACAATACGCTACTTGGGAATAATCAGCTGTTTCCGATGAGCAAAATACAGTGGCGACGCCAGGATTTTTCCGCAGGTGGGCTGACGAAGGCTAAGGAAAACAATTTTGGCGCTTGGCGAAGCATGAGGAACTACACTCGAAATGTTCATGGTCATGATTTTTGGTGGGACTCAGGGGGTCTTGACATATTTTTTTTGGGGGGGGGGGGTTCAACCCCTCCAAGCCCCCCTCCCCTTTGGCGCCGCCACTGACAAAATAAGATTTTTTGTGTAATATTTGATGCTAAAATGCAATCCGCTATTGTAGCATATTTGAAAGAAAAAACATTCAAAATTATCTCTTGTTGTAGCTTAAAAGTTCAACATTGTCCTTAGACAATTTCTATTTTGCTTCTAGTGCGACATAGATAGTGACACTGTGTTCATGCTTTGTTAACAATAATTGTTTGTGCCTGTGTGTGTGTGTGTGTGTGTGTGTGCGTGTGTGTGTGTGCGTGTGTGTGTGTGTGTGTGTGTGTTTGTGTGTGTGTGTGTGTGTCAATTTGATGTCAATTTGATGTATTGCCACACATAGAAAACAAAACAAGTTATACAGTAAACACAGATTAATAAGGCAACGATTCGTCGAGCCGTGGCTCTTGGACGAACGGATAGTTTAGAGTGCATTCAGTTGTACAATCATGTAAATGTGCTCATTTGTGTGTGATATTTATATACGTCAATGGACAAATCATGCAGCAAACAACGAAAATCATATCGAGACTATATATGAAACAACACAAGACACTGCATTAAAGTATATGCAATTTGCATGAATTACATCGAAATAAGATGTGTGTGATGTGTGTGTGTGTGTGTGTGTGTTTTTTTTTTAACTGTTCGTCCTGTCTGCTTCCTTGTACAAGGCTGCAAGTTGCCTCTTCAGTATGCATTCGCTGCGAGACGGCCTGGTATGTCTTGCTGTCCAGCTTGTCTTCGATCACTCCCTGCAGCTCGAAGTCTGTGTACAATTTCTGTCGACAGGGCATGACCATTGACTAGGAATACTATCACATTTACCAGATTGACTTCGGTTTAAGGATTGATTTGTTTATTGTAATCGATTTTACTGCGCCCTATTTGGCCAAATCGAACTTACCAGCCAATTTTTGGGGTGATCTTGTTCAAACTGCTTGTTGTAGTTTGTTCTCATCTAACTTATAGCCCTAACTAACACATATATTATATACGATATGAAATATTATATATTATACTCGTATCTGACATATATATATATATATATATATATATATATATATATATATATATATATGTATATATACTCACCAGAGCCGTATCAACCGCCCCCCGCACCCCCCGGTCGGGGGGCCCTGAATGTTGAGGGGCCCCGTTGCTTCACGTATGATATAAAAATGTATCATATTTATTATGTATAGCCTTTACCTTTTTGCTCAGATGTTTTAACTTGAGCTTGTATTATGTGATTATGTATAATAAATAAATTCATTATTTGGTGGTATATTTACAATGGGGGCCCCAAATGTTGCCTTCGGGGGGGGGGGGGTGCCCATAAGTCCTTGCAACGGCTTTGACACTCACACATAGAAAGCACACACGAATAGATACTCCATCGAAAGACAAGTATGCATACGTGGTGCGGGATGAACTGGTTTTATTTATGGCATTAAGCAGCACATGCATATCTATAATTCAACCTCTGTGGATGTCATTAGAGTTATGCACTGAGTACACAAGGTGACTTTACAGTCAGACTAGCCGATATGTGAACACAAACAACAAACTGAAAACAACGACATGCACGCGTCGGTCATTGATTGAAAAGCTAAGCTGACGGAGTTCGTAATTTGGGAAGTTAGCTTGGGAACGACGCATGCTACAATATGGCGAAGCTGATGTACATCAATCTTTTTCCGGCCACAGCTCAGTGGCCTACACATTCGCGTAGCTAATGTGGTTCTGGGCTATGGCTATTGTTCAATGGCGGCGCCAGGATTTTTCCGATAGGGGGTTGAGGGGTGGCTAAGGAAACAGTTATGGGGGCTAAGGAAAAAGTTGAGGGAGCTTGGCGAAGCATGAAGAGCTTCACTCGAACGCTGACTACAGAATATTTTAATAAGGGACTGGGGCACACTGAATGAGTCCTCGAACTTGAACCAAAGTTACAGGACTTTATTTACAGTGGTAAGAAATTTGTATGTCCATGATCATGATTTTTGGGGTGCCTTAGGGGGGCTTGACATATTTTTGGGGAGCTCCAGCCCCCATCCCCCAAGCTCCCTCTTGGCGCCGCCACTGTTTTTGTTAGACGCAAGACAGCGTGCCATCATTTCGTCAGAGACATGACAGGACTTACCAAATCCAGCTCCCTCTACCCTCATATAGCCAAGATCTGATTTCGAACATTACTCGGAGAAGAATGTCGACATACACTTGACAAGACAATGCAAATTGTCTACAATTTGATCTAGTGAAAGTCGCATAATCAAACTCCGGCAACGAATGGCGAGTTCTTCTGCGATTGATGCGATTTAAATTTGCATTCTACGCGAGATGACATCTCTCGTGGCTCATCCAAGCCACAAGAGACGAACGTAGCAAATGTTTGCCTCAGCGCATATGTCAGGGGCCAAATATATTCAGCCAAGTATTCCCTCGAGGAACACTTGAGTGCAGGTGTTTCCTGCACTGGTGTCACTCCAGATATCCTTGATTGACTAGTGTAATGCGCTCCGTCTCCAGACGATGTGTGCAGCTGCGGTGACGCGACGTAAATACTGATTCATCTTTGACCCCCTCTTCACTGGTGGCTTCGGCGATTGTCTAACAGGTGTAGGTTTATACACACACACACGCACACACACACACACGCACACACACACACGCACACACACATACATATTCACGCACAAAGCAAAGTGTAAGGCGGCAAACTTTGCATGCACTGCTAAAATATTCGTCCAGAGCAAATTGTTTCAATCGGACGAAAATAATAGAGGAAAAATTAAACGAGTACAAATATGCAACTGGTAATGTTGCAAAGAAAAAGCCAAAACAGTGCGTATTTGCAATAAGAAAGCTAGAACAACTACAATCAAATCACAAAGCTACAAACGAATATGGATGATAAAAAGCCTCAGAATTAACCAGAAAATGAAAATTCGGCGAAGTACACTAGTCAAATTAGGCATCAAAACCGACGTACAATTACGCTCTATTAAAACATGCGCTCTATGAACAAGCATGCAATGTGCAGGACACACTGCAATACACAACAGGATACGCTGGGCTTGTTGGATATGTGCATGTACATGTAGAGTATCCGCCAAGTGTTTGGACGCCAAACGCAACAGAAACATAATGTTGTATTTGGACATCATGAAAGTGACACAACAATTTTTTGGACAATTGACTATATTTCTACCTTATTAATATTCATTGAAAATTGCTCTCTGGAAACAGAGAACTAAATGTTTGGTAGCTTGCACAACAGAGCTTACGGTTGCCACGAAAAACAAACCGACCTCCAATGATGCTCAAAAATATTTCACCTGACAATTTAAAGCATCCTGGTAGAATTCAACATTGAGTTTACTGTCAGCCCCGTAAAAATATATATATTTAGCCCGTGACGTTGAGTGCGAGAGTCTAACAACTTATGACCAATTTACATTTGAATGATATATGACATCAACACACATGCGTCCATACTTTTGGCGTATACTTGTTGTGTGAGATATGGCCATGGACATAAAGATAGAGAGAGAGGTAATGCTAGCGTCAATGTCACCCGGTCGGACTACTAATTACCTTAACAATATGCGCCAGCGAGATGACCTGGTAAGGATGCAGCGATCGATCCATTCGCTCCGTTAGCCAAGTGCTCAGCATCTGTATCTGTTGTGTATACCAGATCTGACACAAAAGAAGCACACACACACACGCACAAACATACGCGCATAAACACGCACACGTACACGCGCATAACGGCAAAATTATTGTTTCAAGAACATTGGAAATATATGTTCAAGAAGCGACAGAAACAACTGAATGTATTTATTTATATTTACTTTCAGTGATAAACAGAAGAACAAACATAGATCTAGCAATAATATCATGATGATTGGAGTGGTAATGAGGTGTCATGATTATATGATTAAATACAGGAAATTCATGATGTAGGAAAATACGCGACCTAAAAAATCTCGTCACAGCTGATTCTAAGCTAGATATTTTTCCTGCTCTATCTAGCTATAGCTAAATATTTTTACACAATTGTTGATACATGAAAATGGATTATATTTTGCACCGATGTGTTATTAATCTTTAGCTGTTTGCTATATGTTTTTCTGACTAAATTTGATGGCAAATGGAAACAGGACTGTGGCGTTTGGCTCGCCACACACATGGTCCAATAACACATACACGAACAAACATGACACACAGACACACATTCCTACACAGATCTGGTAGGGTCGCGAAGTGGCGCGAGACGAAATTTCTGTCGCACCACATAACCATGGACGAAGATCCTGGGAATATCGGGCGTATATATACCCTCCACGAAAATTCTGGTGAGCTCAACTGGTCGGGTATATTGTCATCCAAATCAGCATAGCAAAAAGTAACAAAACACGACAAATGTGTGTGTATGTGTGGGTAGGCAATTATATGCAATATATTTTGCATTGGGGTATGTGATATACATGTATAATTCAATAAACACAAAATGATTGAGGGTCTCAACTGCAATTAGCCAACTGAGTCAACTTTGAACACTAATGCATGCTGGCCGTCATGCCCCCTCCCCCCTCGTCAAGCCTCGACACAAATATACGCCCTCGGACAGAATCGACAATGACCACTGACCTCGAATACGTTGAGTATCCACAGTTCGTCGGTGACCTTCTGTCTGATCTGATCCATGCTGTTTCTGGTGAATGTCACGTACGATTGGCCGGTGTCCTTGCCGGATCCGGACACATTCTGCTTGTACTGTGACAAACAAGCGGCTAATTGAAGGCCCACTGTAAGTGGAGCCCAACGGTGGGCGTTCATCACTAATGGATATATCAACGCAGATTAAGGATACTTGGAGATTCTTGACCTCATGCCTGTGTGAACGTTGGGGAATCGATAAATACCCATTCCCGAGAAGGTCAGGGGGTAGTTGGAAATACCCGCGTCAGATTGAAAAGAAGACAAGACGCTCAGGCCTTCAACCACCGTATCGAAATGCGAGGTAGGTTGGAAAAAACAACAACAAAAAAACTAATATGATTTGCTGCCAATTATAGCGGAATGATTAAACATATTGCAAACGTGCCAGTGGCGGTGCCAAGGGGGGGCGTAGGGGAGGAGCTGGAGCTGGAAATATGGCAAGCCCCCCAAATTATAATCATGGAAATTACATTTTCTTACGACTGTAAATGAAGTCCTGAAATTTTAGTTCCAGTTCGAAGACTGAATCAGTGTGTCCCAGTCCCATATTATAATATTATGTAGTCAGCGTTCGAGTGTAGTTCTGCATGTTTCGCCAATCCGCCTCAACTTTTTCCTTAGCCCCCACAACTTTTTCCTTGGCACTCCTCAGCCCCCCCCCCCCCCATCGGAAGAAATTTGGCGCTGCCACTGAAACGTACACAACCCGAACCTGTGTGGTGATTGGACAACAACGAAAACGGGGAACAGTGGCGGCG
The DNA here is from genome assembly GCA_916048095.2 of Sacculina carcini. NCBI lineage: Eukaryota > Metazoa > Arthropoda > Thecostraca > Sacculinidae > Sacculina > Sacculina carcini. Next base: position 7,045,480 of record OU696576.1, read on the forward strand.
CCAGGATTCTTCCGATGGGGAGGGGCTGAGGGGGGGGGTAAGGAAATAGTTGGGGCGTGGCGAAGCATGAAAAAAACACTCGAACGCTGACTACATGATATAATAATAAGGCACTGGGGCACACTGATTCAGTCCTCGAACTTGAACCATAATTGCAGGACTTCATTTACAGTGGTAATAATTTTTGTTGTCCACGATTATGATTTGGGGGGGGCTTAGGGAGAGCTTCGCATATTTTTGGAGGGGCTCCAGCCTCCCCTCCCTTGGCGCGGCCACTGGAGGGGAATAAGAGAAAAAAGGTTACAAAACCCCTGTTTTAGATCGAATTGAGCTCACTGTGAAGCTGAGTATGCTGCCGATAAAGCTTCCTTCATCGTAGCGACCCAGTTTGGCCAGTGTGGCTTCCAGTACTGAAATGAGCCGAGCCACCAGACCCGTCACCATTGACGACAAAGTCTTCTCGATCAAGCTGTCGACCTTTGAGTGGTACTTGTACTGTTTGCTCAAAGCACACATGACGCAAACGTAAAATAGCCTTTGGGATACGCGTGGGGGAAAGATACCAAGAAGTCGTCTTTTTCGGGCGCAATTTTTAGAAATGAAAACATCAGCAGATTTATCATGCCAGCCGAAGTTGAAAAATCGCTTTGAAATTTTGTTAAAATTCAGTTGAAATTTAGCGATGAAAGCATCACAATACCAATAACCATTTCTGATCGCTGTGTACAAAACTAATGAATTTGTGCGTGTATATATATGTGTGTGTGCATGTGTGTGTATATATATGTATTTGTGTGTGTATATGCGAGTGCGTCTATGTGTGAATAACCTGTCTCCGATAACTACACAAACAAGGACAAAACAAAAGTGAAATAAAATTGCACAAATACACTTGTGCAATATCGGTCTTCAATAGTGCATACTTGCATAAGCTTGCACTTGCACTGAATCACATATTTATTTATTGTTGATTGTTGTTATTTATTTAAGAGTGTGGGCAAAGTGACATTATGGAGTGCTATCGGCTGGAGTTATTGTTGTTATTTATTTATTTTTGTTTTCAAACTCGCTTTCCCTCTGAAATTTCTTACTTTTTTAACTCTCTCTTTCTCTCTACATCTTTTGGACGCTTCCGGTACACATGGGACCACTGCAGGATGGTAATAATGTTTGCACTCTCCTCATGCTGCTGGATTTGCCAGTAATTAATAATAATACTAATGTTATTATTATTATTATTAACTCATAATCCAAGCCAAATTTTCAGCAAAATCTAACGTGTGCGACGGACAATCGTCTGTAGTAGTGGTCTGTCTCACCAGATCGACGGCACTGACGGTGCACAACTTGAACGACTGATTTTTGGCGTCGATAACGACGTTGATGAGAACGCATAGCTCGGCCGGAACTATGTACTCGGTCGATATGAACGCCACACCCTTCTTGAGCCACTGCTGAAAGTTCTGCTCGGCCCTGTGCGTGCCACAACATCGGTGAAGTTTCAGCGTCAGTTGATTGGAAGAAAGTGACGTTGCTAGGCAACGACAGTGAGAAAGTTATCTGGTGTTGAATGGCTTTGTGACGTGGATGAGCGTTATTTGACTGGGCGTGTAATTGTTAGCTTAAAAGCTAAATTGTTGGCACAGAATTAGCCCCATTAGCTGTATAAAGACTGCCGAGATTATGTATATAGTACAATCCACTATATATTTCATAGGGAGGCTTGAAAAACTCTGTAATAATTTGAATTTGAGTACAATATTTTGAAAATTTACAAAAGTTGAGCATCATGATACGTTGTATCCTACGAATTCCTTTTGAGAAAAACATGAATCCATAGAGTGAAAGTGGAGTCCTTCTTCAAAGTCATCCTGAAATTCATTTGCATTAGAAGTGCCATAGTAATTGGATGCGCTCTAGATGGAACCATATGATAACCGGAAGCACCGTGTCCGTTCAATGCTGGAGACACTGGCCCATCCAGTGGGGTCGGGGGATCAAGCTTCCCCCAAAATGTCTCCATCAACTCCTCATAACTCAGAGATTCACTAAAAGAGGTCAAGGAAAGTAACTTTCTGTAGAATTTGTTGATACAAGCATTGTCGCAGAGCATATTCGCGCATAATGCGTTTGTAAATATGTGTATATATAATTGAACCAATTTTCAGCTACAACCAAAAATCATTCAGCCCCCTCCCTAAATTGCACTCTGGGTCCGCTACTGGCTGGAGAAGCATTCATATCAGGTCTAGACCAGAAAACATCTAAATTTTAGCATCATCTATCTTATGAAAATTATCCATGGACTATTTGCCTGACTTCCTTGTTGGACTCCGTGGTGTAATGGTAGCACATCCGCCTCATAAGCGAGTGGTCTGTGGTTCGAAACACGGCAGAGGATAATTTCTTTGGACGAATTCTATAATCCAACAGCCCCTGTCCACCCAAACAGTAATTGGTAACAGATATCAGTCATGTGTTGTGCCATGCATTTTATAGAGGTGGTCCTCTTTGAAACGTCTCCGTCCTTGTGGCGCCATAGCGTGGAGAGAGTCGGTTCTGTGGTGGCAGCGAGTTGCACGGGGCTTGTGTGTTCATAAGCTTCAACTTCTTCCCGTGTATCAGTTTTCAATTGAGGCAGTCACTTTAAACTTTACCTGTGAGTTTAGCCTTTGCCAATATTCTTATCGGGAGCAAAACGTCAAAGCGTTTGTGAGTGTTCCTTTACGCGGATTTTGGCGCGGATTTTGCGCTGATTTCGCTAAACTAACTTTTGCACGCAGCTCTCGATAATTTCGCTGGCCATACGCTTGAGTCTCATCTCCAGATGCGAGCCGAACTCGGCGTCCGGCCAGTGCAGATCGTAGACAAATGATTGCAAGGCATCCAGCTTCCAGAACAGATCTTCCGACGTAGAACATCCGTTACTAATATCACGTTCACACAAGAGCATATACGTACATAAACATACGCATACATGCAAGCACTTAGTGTAGACAACGGTTGAAATAAGTGGATGCTACAAGATATGTATTTTTTTATTGATAGAAGAAAAATCGTTTAGACCTTTTGAAATCTCCGGTTAATAAAAACGGTAGTGGTACTCTTTTTCATGTGAGCAATTGCGCTTCGTACACCATTTCGCATGACTCCAGAGATTATTCCAGATTATCATTTCACGATACTCAAAATAGCGATAGATATGATGGTAGTACTGTGGTGCTTTCTTCGCAACTCTTGGATAGGATGTGAAATTCTGTATCCATCAAATTATCTATACATCATTTAGTAGGAACAGATACCCTTTGGCTTCCCAGCGCTCCTTTTCGAATCCTTTCTGTAGCGACTGCGCGATGGACGACTCCATCAGGTCGGTGTAGCGTACCACCATCGGAGCGAACGTGTCGCGAATGTGCTGATGAAATCGGCCGTTCCTCAAGTTGTCTGAAGCAGATTGGCAACGCAACAAAACACAGCACTGGTGCTGGACACATTTGAACATAGACACTGACAAAGATGTATTTGCGTTTCACTCCGCCCAAGGATTCAAACCTTAGCTGCCCGCGCGCAAAGCCCGTGATTTAACCACTCGGCTACGAGGAACATGACTGACCTCACTGTACGTATTCTATTAATGTGAGCAAATAAAATAGTGTGAGCGTGTGTAACCAGCGATGATGCGATTCCCGCCGGGATTTCATGTGAACATCTACGGGATGGACTCTGAATGTGACATTATTTTAGCAATTATCACAGCATATTAATGAATGGACGTCCCCGAAATTCGTATTGACCGAGCCAAAGATTTGACCATAACGGAGTCCGACTGACTATATGGGCTATATTGTTGAATACCCCTATTTGGGTCTTTGCTTGGAATATGGTAAAAACCCAACAGCGGCCTCATTTAACCACACACATGCAATAGTGCGGGAGTGTTTTCATTTTCTCATGTCCGATTGTCTTCGCTCGTTCAATCTCATTAACTTGTCGCGCGATAGTTTTCGAGAGGATGCACTGTGCACTGATGAGTGTGCCCGAAACGCACCGTCAGTGCGCAGGTAGTCGTTGAGCAGTTGAAAGAGAGGGAAGGCGCTCCACACGTCCGGAGGCTGTGCGCTCAATATCTGATCCATATCGACGGCGAACAATGACCAGAATACCTCCGAATGCTCTACCAATAAGTCGCTGTACAACGAGAAGGCCTGGGCAGACGTTGCAAACACACATACACACACGCATGGCTGGATTCGTCAGCCTAGGCTCGTCGTTGCGTTAAATTGATTAGACGTGACGTAGCAGCTAAATCTACTGTGGTTTGTATGCGCGCGTGCCTGTGCATGCGTGTGTGTGTGTGTGTGTGTGTGTTTGCTGTTAGCCACTGTTTCCAAGTGAATGCCGTTAAATGCCGCCGCCTCACATATTCTCATTATCGGCGAAACATCATATATAGTTGGTGGCCCAATTATGAGCTGAACAACAAGCTAAATTGTGAAATTGATATCTACAAATATTCATTGACATATATCAATATATATATATATATATATATATATATATATATATATATATATATATATATATATATATATATACATGCTTATTTTTAATTTATAATTAATAAACCAACAAGCTAGCGCAGGATGTTGTCTTTATGGATCATTTTCTAAGCACCCAATAAATAATACACAGCAACCGTGGGAATTTTTTTTGGGGAAATCTCCTCTGGAAATGGATATGCAAATTACATCTGGGGCAAAATGAATAATACCACTACGGCTGATAAAATTATAATTGTTTTCCCTCTATCTATAAAAAAGACATTGTTTATATAATTATTAGCCTATATTATACCTAAGCGGCAAATATATTTCCTTTGCAATCATCACCTCAACGTAATATTCGTTGTTTTCCTGCAGGATTTCAACACAATTCTGTGCCAGTTTGATCAAATCGTCGAGTCGTTTGGCCGGAGAAATAGCTGTATCATCGACAGTCTCTTCTAGCCACAACAAACGACATCATTTGCATATTGATGAGGGCAGTGCGTGTTGAGGCATAAATTGTTTCAAGTGTCGAATTTCCCAGCGCAAGATTGAGTTATATGAAATTTGTTCTGAATAGAGCGTATAGGGATTGCAAGAAATATTCTAAGAAGATGAACTTGTTAATATTTTAGCAGAGTTATAAGACAATGTTGTGGTTGATGTAAATGTATTGATTGTATTCATGAGTGAACCGCCAGCATATAAGTATAGAAATGATAAGTGAAATTTTATGATTTATCTAAAAAGATTTACCCGGAAATTCAACAATAACAACCCACAAACAATAGCAAACGACATCGGATGACCGCAACGCACCTTCTAACCGACTGTTTGTTGATAATCGGGTGTAGCACTTGAGTGCTGCACTCTGCAGACATTTCTTAATTACCGAGCGCACCTCCTCAGGACTGGGCGGTGTGACCACGTCTTTGTGCAATACACTCTCGAGCAACACGAGACTGGCCTTCAGAGCACCTTCGGGACGTCCAAACGGAAAGAAAGTTCTGCGTGTACGGCAGGATAGAGCAAGCATATCGAAGGCATTAAAGACAGAAAAATCATGCAGGCTTATATTCGAGCAGCTTTCAATGTTGATTCAGATGGCGGAAAATGTGTGTCTCTAACACTGTACGATATTTGATCTGATCTTAAAATACGTAATGTAATATTACCACGCAATATCTTAAATTTTAGCATAGAGTATAACATTATCCAATCTCAATTTGATTTATATAGAGTGAGAAAAAATCGGTTAAACAAATTAATATATCAATTTTTGTGAACTAAAACTCGCAAATTATGTCAAAATGGGACAAATTTAATAAATAAGTCATAATTAATCATATTTAGGCTTATAATAGATTTTAGTCTTTGAGAATATGTGAAAAATAAGACGTGTGTATATCTAATTTCCTACATATGTTCAACGCAAACCTCATTTGCATACTGCGCGCTAGCAGTAGGCTGTTTTTGAATATTTCCTACAGTCACTGAACTCCGTTGTCAGGCGTCCAGACCCACCTGAACTCTGCTATTTGATTCTGCAGCATAATTTCCAGCCTGTCCTTGATCTCTTGAAAGCACTCTTTCTCCTCGTGCAGCACCGTTCCCACGCCGTCCGGCCTGGTCACGTAACATGCGGCATTGTGATTGTGTTAGATTGTGATTGTGTTAGATTGTGATTGTGTTAGATTGTGATTGTGTTAGATTGTAATTGTGTTAGATTGTAATTGTGTTAGATTGTGATTGTGTTAGATTATGATTGTGTTAGATTGTGATTGTGTTAGATTGTGATTGTGTTAGATTGTGATTGTGTTAGATTGTGATTGTGTTAGATTGTGATTGTTTTAGATTGTGATTGTGTTAGATTGTGATTGTCTTAGATTGTGATTGTCTTAGATTGTGATTGTGTTAGATTGTGATTGTGTTAGATTGTGATTGCGTTAGATTGTGATTGTGTTAGATTGTGATTGTGTTAGATTGTGATTGTGTTAGATTGTGATTGTGTTAGATTGTGATTGTGTTAGATTGTGATTGTGTTAGATTGTGATTGTGTTAGATTGTGATTGTGTTAGATTGTAATTGTGTTAGATTGTGATTGTGTTAGATTGTGATTGTGTTAGATTGTGATTGTGTTAGATTGTAATTGTGTTAGATTGTGATTGTCTTAGATTGTGATTGTGTTAGATTGTGATTGTGTTAGATTGTGATTGTGTTAGATTGTGATTGCGTTAGATTGTGATTGTGTTAGATTGTGATTGTGTTAGATTGTGATTGTGTTAGATCGTGATTGTGTTAGATTGTGATTGTGTTAGATTGTGATTGTGTTAGATTGTGATCGTGTTAGATTGTGATTGTGTTAGATTGTGATTGTGTTAGATTGTGATTGTGTTAGATTGTGATTGTGTTAGATTGTGATTGTGTTAGATTGTGATTGTGTTAGATTGTGATTGTGTTAGATTGTGATTGTTTTAGATTGTGATTGTGTTAGATTGTGATTGTGTTAGATTGTGATTGTGTTAGATTGTGATTGTGTTAGATTGTGATTGTGTTAGATTGTGATTGTTTTAGATTGTGATTGTGTTAGATTGTGATTGTGTTAGATTGTGATTGTGTTAGATTGTAATTATGTTAGATTGTGATTGTGTTAGATTGTGATTGTGTTAGATTGTAATTGTGTTAGAAATGTGATTGTGTTAGATTGTGATTGTGTTAGATTGTAATTGTGTTAGATTGTGATTGTGTTAGATTGTGATTGTGTTAGATTGTAATTGTGTTAGAAATGTGATTGTATTAGATTGTGATTGTGTTAGATTGTGATTGTGTTAGATTGTAATTGTGTTAGAAATGTGTGTGTGTGTGTGTGTGTGTGTATGTGTAAAACAATAATACTAATAATAATAATAATAATGATTTCGTTGCAATTGCGAAATCCACTTTTATTACATTATGAGACAAATTGAAAAAACGTATATATGCATGGATATACAATCACAATCATACACACGTATCGATAGACGCAAACATACAAAAATACATATATACACAATAATATAAACATATCTCTTGTATATGTGTGTGTGTGTGTATGTGTGTGCATGTGAGTGTATGTGTGCGTATGCGTGTGTATATTTGTATACGTGAATGTGTATATATGTGTGTGTGAGTGTATATAAACATTTGTTTGTATGTGTGTTAGTGTGTCTGAGTGTATATAAACATTTGTGTATACCCCTACCACTGTCTCCTTGCCTCTAGCTTCTCAAATTCGCAACCTTGGCATCACATTTGATCCGACAATATCATTTTCTCAACACTTTTCTCAACTCACTCGCTCTTGCCGCTTCATTCTGAGAAAATTGTATCCCATACGTTCTCTTTTGGACGAATCTTCGGCTGTTCTTCTCGTCAATCCTTACATTTTCACTCGCCTAGATTACTGTAACTCCTTGTTTTTTCACCTTCCCCTCAAAAGTATCCGCCATCTACAATCCATTATCAACCTTGCCTGTCGCTTCGTTCTTAAACTTCCTCCCAAAACGCCAACTTCAGCTCACCTTCACCGCCTTGGTTGGCTCACTGCTCATTTCCGAATTCGCTACAAAATTTGCTGTTTGGTGTACAAAATCCTTCACTGTCCTTCACCCCCGTCCTATCTACGCTCACTACTTCTGGTTCAAGAGAGTACTTCTGGTTCACGTCGCCATTCTACTCCTCTAATCTGTCCCCCTGCGTTGAACCAATCCACTTGGTCTGCGAAATCATTCTTTTTTTCTGCACCCCGCATTTATAATTCACTTCCTCCTCGCCTCCTCCGAATGAAATCCTACTCATCTTTCTCCTCTGAGCTGCACAAACATTTCCTTTCTTTGGCCTCAGAGTCTTCTTAAGTTTACTTGTTTGCAATGTTATAATTGATTTATTCTTCCTATTGATATTGATTTAATCCGTTTTTCCTTTTATTTAATGATTTATCTCTTTTTTGCACATTTTAGTTACATATTCCGGACTCATAATTGCTACATGTTTGTGTTTCTGTTCTGCGCTGCATGTTTTTACTTCACCCAACCTTCGCAATTGACCCAATTTCCCACTTGCTCCAGTATTATTTTGCGTGTCGCGCGCTTGTAACTATTGTGTGCGCTATATTAAATACATGTTTGTTGTTGTTGTTGTTGTTGTTGTTATGTGTGTTAGTGTGTCTGAGTGTATATATACATGTGTGTATGTATGTGTGTGTGTGAGTGTGTGTGTGTGTGTGTGTGTGTGTGTGTGTGTGTGTGTGTGTGTGTGTGTGTGTGTGTGTGTGTGTGTGTGTGTGTGTGAATTTATCCCTTGAGAATATCCAGCCTTATATTTTCTAAGGGAGCCATCAAGAAAAGTATTTGTTGAAACAAGAATACATTGTAGTACATTACTTACGAAAAAAAACATGGCACGGGATTTTAACAAAAAGCTGTCCACTTGCATTATGCTAATGATATTCAAATGAGCACAATTGCATCAGGTCGGGGCTGCTTTGCTGCTCCCGAGGAGCTGAGTGTTCAAATGTGAAAAATGTACAAAATATCTTGCGCCTTCCATGTGTTTTAATGCAGAAATTTGCATGCGCATGAAATGCAGCAATGTGCATGTATCCATTAGACCTGTTCAAAAAACAAATTTTTCTATTTTTATACCCTCTTGCACGTTTTATCATGCTTTTCGACCTGAAGAAGTCGAAAATCACAACGATTTTTGTCTAAAATGTCTCTATACCCCGCCGTATTGGACTTGAAGTTTTCGCGCCCGATACAGCAGGGAAGTACGCAATTTTGCCTTGCCCCGCGCAGTTGTTTTACTCATAACTTGTGTAACAGGTGCAATTGAACAGACCTTTTCAACAGGTCTGATATACAAGCATGTTTGTACATACTTAGGCGTGTTTGCGCTTATGTGGGTGCATTTATCTAGATGTATAGGTGCGTAGGTATGTGTAAACTTGTGTATGGTTTCAAGTATATACGTATATAAGCATAAGTAAATTTAAAGACATTTAGAAAGCGGTTCAGTGTGTGTGCGTGTGTGTGTGTGTGTGTGCGTGTGTGTGTGTGTGTGTGTGTGTGTGTGTGCCTGTGCGCGCGCGTGTGTGTGAGTGAATGTATTAACATGGTTGTATATATCATATATGACCTTAGTAAATAGGTGGTGATTAGGCGATTTTTCAGGGCTCACTTAAAAAGCTGAATAGCTTCTATGTGAGTCCCGTGCTTCATACCCTTGCTAAAGCAACTATATATGTTAACTGCAATATAGTTTTGGGCTTCCATAAGACAAAAAAAATTACTGATGCCTCTAACGAACATACACTGCTGAAAGACATTTTTACAATACTCTGCAAGTGTTGGTTAGCATAAATATATTTTTGTGTTGAATTAAATTTATTTATTCCAATATTTATGTCGGATCATTGTTGATATAATTTGAAGCACATATATAAATTGCCAACGTACTTGAACAAATCAATTGCGTAAATCGACCAGGATAATTCGGACTATAATATCCTGCAATATTCTTTGTTTTCTTCATAGCATGCGTTATTAATTACATTGTGATTTTATGACTTCTCTCACCATATTATGACACCGATGCTGACGACACGATACATATCATTTAGTACACACATATATCATTAGATATTGCTAACAAATTTAGCGTCATTTTCAGAAGCTAGCAAACTTTGACAACCTACCCATAGTTCACGCGACCATCTTCTTGAACGCTGATTAACCATTCATCCACGCCGTTGAAGTGTTTGGTGGCACATGCACACACACACACACACACACACACACACACACACACACACACACACACACACACACACACACACACACATACACACACACACACACATACACGTTGAATGGTGAGCCGTGCAGGCATGTTGAGTGTAAGTTTCAAAGTGTCCGCCTTGTTGGTATGCTGTTGTAGTGTTGGAAAAAAGGTCGTGCCAACAGAAATCTCACAGCTGTGTGTGTGTGTGTGTGTGTGTCTTATTAGGTGGACAAACAAAAGGTGAGTTTGCTATGTTGCAAGCTAGTCAAATTGGTAGTCTGTTTGTCTCTGGGGTAGAAGTCTGTTGCAAGCCAGTATACATGAGATAGTCTTTGACAAGGTGCACGCGACAACAGTATGATTGCATGTTTTGTTGCAAATACTCAAATCAACATGCAGTGCTTATAAAATCAAGGTTGAAAGCAGAGTCGGTAGGGGATGACACGACAGGATTATCTACAGTAAGCGCCAAAAGTTTGGACGCACAAGTGTTGATATAATACATTTACATGTAAATTGGTCATAAATTGGGATGCCTTCGCTTTCAAAGTCACAGACTAACTATACAGATTTTGTGTTTGTGTTTCGTGGGAGCGGAGGTTTTATTTTCCTTTTGTGCTAGCTATTAAGCATTTGGTCTCAATGTTTTCAGCTATCAGTAGTCAAAAAGTATCAATTAATATCAGTAAAGCAAAAAATAGTCTACAAATTGTCCAATCAAATTTGTTGTGTCACTTTCATGCCGTCAAAATACAAGATTTTATTTTTGTTGTGGCTGGCGTCCAAGCTTTTCTTTTGCGGCTACTCCAAATAGGCGCAAACATTCTGTTCATCTGTTCTCTTTCTCTTCTGTTCTGTTCTTTCAGCGCTTTATCCACTAAACGCAAACACAACAAAAACACAGACACACGAGTGTGCGCGGTGGCCGATTTTGGGCGAAACTTTACCTGTTTCCGTGCACGTGGCTAGCGCAGAACGAGAAGCTACAATGGAAGAGCATCGGGTCTAGAAGATGTCCTTTCTCGCTGCTGTCAAGCAGTTCGAGTAGATAGCTGAGGTGTCGATGGCATTGGCGCACGCCGTAGCGCGCAATGTATTCGTCTAGAACGAAAATCTGCGCCGGACTGAACCAACCCTGATGGGCGGGGGGCGGTAGGACAATAACACACACACAAACACACACACACACACACACACACACACACACACACACACACAACGTTGATAGTCGTGGAGTGAATGTCGCATTTGGATTCGTATTCAATCTCCAAGCAGTCAGACAAACAAACAAACTAATCTCAGCAGCTGGATAAACAGAAAATTCCAAATTGATGTTTGTAGTTTGCAGTGAAGAGCCGTCGAAACTTTTGGCATTGTTTCCAATTCTGAATACGACTCAATACGACTTCATTAGTGAGAGAAGCATGTGCATGAATGTGTATGCGTGTGCGTGTGTGTATGTGTGTGTGTGTATGTAATCAGCGAGTGGTTCACAGCGGTGACATTTGACTATCGACTAGCTACGCCAAATATAATTGGATGGAGATTTATGGAGTATTTTATGGGCAAATATTATTGAGCCCAGTCATAACTAGCTTGAACTAGCTACATACACACACACACAGACACACATACACATCCAGAGGAAAGAAACAGCTGAATATTGCAAAAAAAGCAAAATATATTAATCGTCCATTGCATTCATATTATTATAAATATATATTATTATTATTATTATTATGAATATAATTAATATGATGATGATGATTATTGTTATTAATTAGAGGCAAATTCAGGTTTATATCAAGAGTGCCGGCATTATATTACCCCAGCAACGGAAGTGTGCACATATTATATATATATTACGGAAGCGTATATTTTATACATTCCATATTGTAAATTCTAAATTATAAATTTTGTCCTATATACATTATTTAAAACACAAGTGATACAATTTCATCAATGTATTCTGTTTAGAATACATTATTTGTAGAATACATTATTTGTAGAATACATTATTTGTAGAATACATTATTTATAGAATACATTATTTGTAGAATACATTATTTGTAGAATACATTATTTGTATAGATACATTATTTGTAGAATACATTATTTGTAGAATACATTATTTGTATAGATACATTATTTGTGGAGAATACATTATTTGTACAATACATTATTTGCATAGAATACATTATTTGTAGAATAATGTGTTCTTCATTGTTATGCATATGTCTGTATGTGTGTGTGAATGTATGTGTGTCGGATATATATTCACGCACGTCTACCCGCTACGCTTTGAAACTGTACAGCGGGAACTACAGCTAAAGTAAATGCTATTGGCAAAAATGTTTGCTGATTCAGTGCGATCGATACGGTACAAATGGAGTACACTGGATCCAGAAAATAGAACGAATTCTATGCACTCAACATTGTCAGGGCAAGTTAACGTTTTCCATTGGCAAGTCTGCCGATGTGTTGCACGTGCTCATTTCAGTTGTTGCATACAATCAATTCAGCTCCTGTTGCATGAATATCTAGGCGGTAAATGTTGTGTTTAGAGACTGAACACATTTACATTATCGGCTCAAATAAATACTCGTTGAATATAAAAGCACTGCATTAGTTGATAATGGCCGAACAAAGTGATAAAGCGAGATATATAGCACGAATGAAAGCGGGTTGGATCGAATGGAAATTTATTGAGTCAGTTGCAGATCTGAAACGTACCAGCGAGGTCAGGGGGCCGTTGAGTCTGTACTCGAGAGTGGATGCTTGAAGAAAGCGTGACAGAGCCGCATGGTCCATTGCAGACGGGTCTGCCACAATGAACTCGTCCATGCCATGCTTCTTGGCCCGATCCGTGTCTGTCGACGACAGAAAAACAAAGTTGTTTAAGACATTGAACAAACAATATAAGCCAGGAGTCGGCAAACTACAGCTCACGACGTGGATTTGTCCGGCCCGCCGATGGTAGTTGAGCTTGCTTGATAAAATGTACCAGCGTAGCTTCTAAAATAATTTAAAGTAGGTAAGCATGTTGGTTATTTTTGTTTTTTCATTGCGCGAAGCTCATCAATGATTAATATGAAATGCCAGGCTCAGTTTTTTGTCTTAATTACAAATGATTTAGTTCTGGAATGTAGGTATTGAAAATAAGGACTATATGACCCGCGCTCGTGTTTTTTTCCAGTTATCCGTCCCTCAGTGGGAAAAAGTTTGCCGACTCCTGATATAGACAGTGGTAAATTTATTTTCATGTCTTTTTGAAGAAAACAAAAACTATCGGAATAGATTTATGGGTATATGGGAACATATACAACTCGGTACATGGGCCACCACAAGACGGCAATAGTACTAGCAGTCTTCACATATCACTAGACCTGGCTGCAATTAATGACAAACACACCAATATCAAATATAATACTTCCCCTGAAGTGAAATCTCAAGTATCGACAAGTCTGCGAGTGCATTTTTCAGTTGTTGCACAAATTCAGTTGCATACATTTAGTCAGCACCACATTTTTGTCACGAATACCGTTTTTTCTCAGTATCGACTCCAGAACTCACCTCCTTGCAGTTTGCTGACACTAACAGGCTGTCCATGCTGCGGTGTCGGCTGTGTTGGCTTGTGGCTCTGTCCGGTGGCGCGGTACAGGGCCATCACCCACAAGTGACATTCACTCTCGTCGTCGCTGGCAAACAACACCCCGTCTCCATCGCGAACCGCGTTGAAAAAACACCGTCCGCCTTCCAAATCTGACAGCGTGTCAGCGTGTGTCAGTGTGTCAGTGTGTCAGTGTGTCAGTGTGTCGATGTGTCAGTGTGTCAGTGTGTCAGCGTTTAAGCGTGAAAGTGTGTAAGTGTGTCAGTATGTCAGTGTATCAGTGTGTCAGCGTGTCAGTGTGCCAGTTTGTCGGTGTGTCAATGTGTCAGCGTGTCAGCGTATCATTGTGTCAGTGTGTAAGTGTGTCGGTGTGTCAGTGTGTCAGTGTATTAGTGTGTAAGTGTGTCATTGTATCAGTGTGTCAGCGTGTCAGTATGTCAGTGTGTCAGTGTGTCAGTGTTTAAGCGTGTCAGTGTGTCAGTGTGTTGGTGTGTCAGTGCGTCATTGTGTCATTTTGTCATTGTGTTAGAGTATCAGTGAATCGGTGTGTCAGTGTGTCAGTATGTTAATATGTCAGTGTGTCAAAGTGTAAGTGTATTGTGTCAGTGTGTCAATGTGTCAGTGTGTCAGCGTGTAAGCGTGTAAGTGTGTCAGTATGTCAGTGTGTCAATGTGTCAGTGTATATGTTTCCTGAAGTAATTGTGCTAACCTATTGAACTTGGAATATGAGATTTCACTTTAAGCATACTTTGCACTCTGAACTAATGAAAAACACCAGGAATGTCAAGGACGAATTTTGGCTCTCTATATCTTGTATTGTCCTTCAATTTGAACTGTTATAAATGTGGCCCGTTTTGGACTCAAATATAGACCAAACAAGTATTCATATATGGTTATAAAGAGTGTAAACACGAATGTGTGTGTGTGTGTGTGTGTGTTTGTGGGCCTGTCTACTAATGTATGCAATGTATCAACCAGATTTAATGTATAATACAAATGTGATAAATCAGGGATAATCTTACCCATTCCAGCCATCAATTGTGCTGAAACGTACACACACACACAAGCACAAGAATGTTTAAATTTAAGCGAACTGAATGTTTTCAGATTATTTGGTTCGCCCAAGATCATATGTCATGTCAGCTTCGATTTCTTGCTAGCAATTATCGACAAAGTATAATTCTTGCAAACGGGTGATATAAATACAATAAACAAACAAATATTGTAAAATAATTATCATAATTGGATATTGCATATCGTCTTTTTGTCATAGATAATAATGTCTATTTGGCAAACCAGTATTGGTTCTTGTTAAACGTAAAATCGGTAATCAATTTGTCCCCTTTTATATTATATTAATCTGCATTCGGCTCATATCGCATGCTAAAATTTATATTTTTACCATTTTATTATGAAGTAAGAAATTGATCATATTATATTTTTTTAAACATATTTAATATTGTCTATGTAACATTGTGCAATAAATAATCCACATTGGATCGTTTGGCAAGTAGTTTGTATACTCTACGTATTACTTTGCTGTAGTTTATCCTTTATTAATTATTATTATTAATTTGATTAATTACAGGCAAGTCCAGTAGTAGCATGGGGGAAGAGTGCAAGTGCACTATTGCACCACACTGCGGTGGCCCCATGTACCGGAAGCACCTAAAATGACGTAGGGAGAAAGAGAGTTGGAAAAGTAAAGATTCTTGTTAATGAAGAAGGAAGCAAAATAAATATACGATTAATTAAAAAACATCAAATCGGAAGGTGAAATATACGTGCATTTATAGACAATATATACAAAATTGTGCACCATACTTATTAAGACAATACAATATCAAATTTAACGGAGTTAGGCCTCACCGCTGGCCGCTTCGAGAAAATCCACTGTGTATCCGTCCATTTGCAACAGTTCTGACGGCTCCGATTTGCGTTCGAGATAGCAGCACATTGCAAACGTGTACTGCGACACTTGAACCAGCACAAAATAGCGCCGTTTCCATTTTCGCCAGATATTCTTGCCGGTGGCGTATAAATATCTGCACATACACGTTGTACACGACAATTTTTGGCGTTCGTTTTTTGTGTGTGGCGTGTTTGGACGTGTTTTATGTTGGCGTTTTTGTGCTCGCAAGCCAAAACATCGTCATTTTCTCGTAAATTAATAATATAATGACTTTTAATTATTAATTGTTGA
This sequence comes from Sacculina carcini, assembly GCA_916048095.2. Taxonomy (NCBI): domain Eukaryota; kingdom Metazoa; phylum Arthropoda; class Thecostraca; family Sacculinidae; genus Sacculina; species Sacculina carcini. Next base: position 7,061,657 of record OU696576.1, read on the forward strand.
TAATATAATTACTATAAATTATTAATTTTTTTTTTTCTCATTTCTTTATTTATTTTTCTTATTTATTTATTTATTATTCTTATTAATTTATTTAATATTCTTATTTATTCATTTATTATTCTTGTTCATTTATTTATTATTCTCATTTATTTATTAATAAGTAAAAAAATTATTTGTTTTAAAGTAATTCTAATATCTTCTGTACATATTTCGTTGTATACAGAAACAAACGCATAAAACAGCTATCATATTTCTCCTAATGGCGTGCAAGCATGATATTATTTCGGCACATTATTGCAGTCATAAGTATCGAAAATCATTGAGCACGTGAGCTTGCGTGCGTGCCTGCCGAGCCAATCTACCGGGGAAATTAGCTGTACGTTATGGCCAACGTTGTTTACCTATACGTCTTGTCCCATATTGGCTCTCCCATATTGCGCAGATCGTGCGTAAATTCGCACAATTCTATGCCAATTCACAAATCACTCAGCGCCTACAGAAAAAACAAAATTCAAAGTTCCTACAGGACGGCTAAGAAGTCACAATTCCAATTATCAACCTTGGTAACTTGGAATTAGTTAGTTTCCTCAGCATTTTAGTGTAATTAATCTTAATTACGACTAATATTAGTGAGAAAGCTAATGTATGTCGACCTCTAAAGACCAATCTACTTCGTGCAAGTGGTCTGTAGATACTGGACACACGTGAAAACATTGTTCTCACCCGCCATGTTTCATGTTGAGGGGCTTGTCCATGCGACAGGCTATTTTGATCTTGAGATCTTGGTCGGCGGCGCTTTTTGGAACGGTCAGCTTGTGCCATTCGTACGACTGTGAAACATAATAGAGTCATACATTGCATCAAGTCCAGTGTATCCAGAGTATCAGTGGCGGCACCAAGGCGAAACTTGACGAAAGTGAAAACCCTCTGAGTCCTGCCACCCTTTAAAATCCTGACCACTGATATTTCCAGTGTAGTCCCTCGTGTTTCATCAAGGCCCCGTATCTTCTTCCTCAGTCCCTTCCCCCACATTCAGCTCCCCCACCGGAGAAATCCTGGCGCCGCCACTGCACCGGATACGATTGTAGTGTATCCATGCCAATTACAATTGCATCGTTTAACGGCGATCAAAAAAGCGGCAATTTTTTCACAAAAAAACACATTGCATAATCACTGGTGCTATTAGTTTACGCTATTAGTTTACGCTACTTTTTCAACTTGCCACTTGAACAATCTTGTAATGATAAATGGATTTTATTGAGAAGGCGCACAGTCAACTGACATTTGTGACGAGATAAATCCAAATTTACGACAAGACCGGGCACCTGTGACGCGCACATTTATTTAGCTATTGGATTTGACAGTTTTATTTTATTCATAGTCTATTTCTTTTGATGCATTCTTCATCAGCTTTCATCTTTCGGACTAAAACCTATAATTTTTGAAATATCGTATTTTATGCAAATTTTGGGAGCTTCCAGTACATGGGACCACCGCAGGGTGGTAATAGTGCTTGCACTCTTCCCTTGCTACTAGATTTACCTGTAATTAGTAATCATAATAGTAAAATTGTAATAATTATAATAACTAACCGCGTGCCACGTATGAGACGTGATCTGTGAGGTGGCCAAGAAAACGCATGCAAGCTTGGACGGAAAAGTCACCTTTGTGGAGAACGGTGTGGGATGCAACACCACCTTGCCCAGCTCCTTATCGTCCAGTGTCAGCATGCCAACATTCTCGGCGTACAATTTCACCTTGACCGTAGGCAGCGCGTGACAAGTGCTAAAGTCTCCTTGCGTGTCCCAACTGCACGCACCAAAAGCGACAGACACATCACCGAATTGTGTGCGCCGAATTCAACTCAACTCAATTTGATTAGTCACAAACACTGGCAGATCCAGAGGCGGGGATCAGGGGGTCAAGCCTTCTCCCCCCTCCCGAAATGTTTCCATCAACTCCTCTTAACCGAGAGGTTTAAAATAAATAGATCAAGAAAAAGTATTATTTCTGTAGAATTTGTTGATATAAGCATTATCGCAAAGATGTTGCATAGTGATGCATGTACATGACTGATGGTCACCAAAATTCAGCCCCCCCCCCAAAATTGCACTCTGGATCCGCCACTGGTCGCAAATCACACTAACACAAGAAATTCACGCAGCCAGGCAAAGAAATTCGCCAAAGGCTTCAACTGCTCCTTGTACAAGTGAATAGAAACAGAATATATAGACCTATTTACACACATACACACATGAAAAGAGTACAAAAACTACTTGCACTGAAAAACTATTGTGACCTAGATTAATTATTTTTCAGATAGAATAAGTTTCAGACATTTTTGACAATTAAACAAAGAAGGAATTGTGGAGAGTATATTGTCGTTTCAAGGTAAATTCTAAGCTTAAGCACACACACACACACACACACACACACACACACACACACACACACACACACACACACACACACACACACACACACATACACACACACACACATCGTAAATATATAGATATGTATGCTAAATCAAAGAGTTGATCGTTGCTCAATACAAACTGTAAATTCAGAAGACAACAATTGATCTATAAGTAGGAAGAACACATTGAACAACTGTGAGAATTACGAGTATCAATTGCGATAGTCAAAATCCCGCTCAGCAAAATACTTCAGAAGAACCGCTAGAAAACCACTTTGGAAAGCAGGACAATTTCTCGCCGCAGAGAGCAGAAATAATCCAATTTCTTCTGCTCCGATTTTGTGTTGGACGACTTTGCCGGAACTTATAAATCCGGCTCAATGCAATCAGTGTATATTGCAGCCTAGAAACGGACCACGTCTCCAATAAATACTGATACACTAGCAAACTGACTACCCATCTGCCCGCTGGTCTGTTGTTTGACCTTACACCGCACTAGATGAGAATTCGGCACAAATACGACACCCGAGCGGAACGGAGTGAACGCCCGCGGCTAAATTGGCGTCTAGTCGTGCCAGCAGTGCTGACATCACATATCGTCGATGCCGACACTGCGAAATCTATCGACATCGACCCTTTGCCAACAGACGACAAGTGGATTTGTTTCAAAACCGAAAAACCGACCGCATACTCGCCAACAGTGGCAAATACAGAAATGATTGACAGCAGGGATATCAAGTAAGTGGTTGCATCAATCATTATATAAGGTTTATATACACATTATATATACTGGAGCTGAAAATAGCGAGCCCAGCTACACTGGAAGAGGTGGAAAAGTGGGGCGAGTCCAGCTCCACTGGACTCTCCGTCTGGATCCGCCCCTGCTGGCCAGCCAAGAGTTAATCAATGCATTGCATCGTGCAATGCGTGCCCAAGGCCGGATTTGAATAATTGGAGTCACAGTGAATTTGACGATCCCAGATGAAATGGAAAGTTTATGATGAAAGATATGATTGTGTAATCTATTAAGACTATTTGTAAATATATCTAGATTATCTGATAACTGAAATAAGCTAACTAGAAATAATTGATTTTCTACATTAATTACTAATAATTAACTGTTCGTAATTTGATGGTAGCAAAGTCCTGAATTCCTTCGGAGTTTTTCAGACATTTGACGATATCTCTCTAGATACAGATTATTACCAAACTTTTCGGGGGTTATTGAGTCATTGTAGTTCATAAATATCTACTGATTAATTTCAACTCAATGACCGTGTGTGTGTGTGTGTGTACTCACCGAGTTGTACTCACCGAGTTGTTCTACAGGATTAGAGCTTAAGCTCGAGCTGACCTGTCTCTCAACCTATCAATTTTACTTTTAAACTCTGATATTTTCTCACTCTCGACAATATCCGTGGGTAGTTTATTCCAACTATCTATAGCTCTGTATGGGAAGCTGTACTTCTTTATATCCTTTTTGCAACGGGGTTTCCTTAATTTATACTTGTGTCCTCTTCCTTTCATCTGCTTATAAAAACCTGTAATTATTGGAGTGGCCATCTTTTTCATATACTTAAATATGTTTATCAAAGCCCCCCGCTTTCTTCTGTCCTCAAGACTAGTTAGGTTCAGAGCTTGTAGTCGTTCCTCGTAGGTCCTGCCTGTCAGTTTCGGAGCAAGTTTCGTCGCCAGTCTTTGGAGTCTTTCCAGTTTCTTTTTGTGTCCCACCTCATGGGGGGACCAGACCACGGCGGCGTACTCCAACTTGGGTCTAATCACTGACACTATCAACTCTCTAATCATATGCTCATCCAGAAATTCGAAGGTGTGTTTAATTCTAACAATCAAAGCATAAATTTTTCCGCAAATGTCATTAATGTGCCCTTGAGGAGAAAGATCAGTTTCCACAATAATTCCGAGATCTCTTTCTCTTGGAACTTCTTGCAAGGATTTGTTTCCCAGCCTGTAAATCGTGTGTGTGTGTGTGTGTGTGTGTGTGTGTGTGTGTACGGACAGTGGTTTTGAGGCGTCCGTCTGGTCTGTCTGCAGTTTCTCGCCGCCGTCCACTTCCATCGTGCAGTAAATCTGACGTGTGGCCGCCAGGGACTTAAGTCCACGCACTTCCAACACTACCACCTACACACATGCACACACACACACATGCACACATGCACACACAAACAGTATTTGAGACGAAATTAAACTGGACGGAATGTTAGTAGCGATCAAACGAAATGAAAGTTGAGCCTTAGCGAATCGTGTGTTATTATACCTGATACTAGTAGATACTTTTTACGAAGTCTTTCGGAATATGACCATCAAATTTCAAGGCACCGAAATTGAGGAGTAGCCGACAATTTTTTAAATAATTTTTGGAGTGAAAATAGACAAATATCTTGAATTTATTTCACACGTCGACCACAAACTTCAGTGGTTATGGGTTTGATCGAATCTTAGGGGTTCGGTGAGTCAGTTTACAAGGTTCGGCGGTTTGGTTCACCCACTCGTGTGATTCGTGACGTCAAGCTCTGCTTGGTCATCTTAGGCTGCAGCTAATCACGCCACATCGCTTGGCCTTGATATCTGTGCTGCAAGCAACTCGGTCCACTCAGTAGTAGCCTACTTATGTGACTGTCTTGATCGTACGTGATTTGTGATGTTTCTTAAAATACTTCAAGCATGAAGGTTTCGATGAATGCATATATGGAACTTCTAGGGTTCGGTAGGTCCAATAAGGTTGAGAACCACTGATATAGTGCAAATATTGACCGGAATACATCAACTAGGCGAAATCATCAATTTCCGAATACTATCGCAAAACCATCATCCTTCATTCACCTAAATTCATTAATCTTATCGCAATTATCTGACATATTAATTATCAATATAAAAGCTACCTGGACAGCGCTGACTAAACAAAGTCAAAAGATTCTGAATATTTACGTGCAAAAATATTTACAATTACAAGAATATACGACCAAATATCTGGTGCCTATCAGTGCTGTATACGTTTTGTACATTATGTATTTTTGATCTTTCATATATTGAAGCAAATGGGATGACATAAGCTACACTGCCTACTGTGCTTGTGAAATATTCTACTGCTTGTGTGTGTGTGTGTGTGTGTGTGTGTGTGTGTGTGTGTGTGTGTGTGTGTGTGTGTGTGTGTGTGTCTGTGTGTGTGTGTGTGTGTGTGTGTGTGTCTGTGTGTGTGTGTGTGTGTGTAAAACTATAATAATTATAATAATAATAATAATAATTTCTTTGCAATTGCGAAATCCACTTTTTATTGCATTTTGAGATCAATTGAAAACACACGTACATATACATGGATATACACTCACAATCATACGCACGTAGACGCAAATATACAAAAATGCGTATATACAAAATAATATATACATCTCTC
>OU696576.1:7069987-7117487 GCA_916048095.2 Sacculina carcini
TGCTGTGAGCCATAGTTATTTGATGTGGTAATTTTATGAGCTCCTTGGATAGGAGTACAACTATAAATACGTCTAAACAATATAAAATATCTTAGGAAAAGACGTAGGGGGCAAAAATCTCGTGTCCCTCTTGTTACAACATTCATGCTTTCTATATGATATTATTTAGGAATTTATACATAATTTATACATCTCTATATGCCCCTGCCCTTTGGGAGGGACAATAATTGCTAATGGTATATGTCCTACTACATCACACTGTTTTGAGCACAGTAACACACACACACACACACACACACACCCACACACACACACATACACACATGTGTGGTCTGATCCAGCCTGTACGTAAGCTAATAGCGAGCCCGAGAAAACTCAACAAACACAGAAGCACACACACACACACATACACACACATGTGACATTTCAGTCGGCAGGCGTGTAATATCTCAATGTTTATGTGGCACAATACAAGCGGGTTTACGAGACATTTACAAGCGTGTGTGTGTGTGTGTGTGTGTATGTGCGTATATGCGCACACACACGCGCACAATTCTCGTAAACGTACGCATGCCGGATTTCATTTGCCCTGGAGCTGTTTTGCGCACCGAATTACAAGCGAGAGATTTATGTCGACTAGCCGTTGATTAGCCTAGTGAAATGTTTGTCGGGGAATTTTGTGGCATGAATTTCTAAAAATAGACCGATCGGAGATACAATCGAATTTGTGTGGTTTCTGAACCACCTGTGCTAACCACAACGATACCTTTGATTACCGTACATGTGCCATTGTCCAATATTTGTTTGTTTTTAATTTATTTTTACAATTCGGCAGATTGCACAACGCGCGTGTGTGTATGTATGTATGTGTGTGTGTGTGTGTGTGTGTGTGTGTGTGTGTGTGTGTGTGTGTGTTTTTATGATTAAGAAATACATGGACATCCCACCGTAGCTCCATTACGTGTGTGATGCGGTACAGATGAACTTCACAAGGACGTGTATGGCGGCACAGTATGACATGGCGTTCACAGACAGTATTGTACTGTGTACTATCTACTATTTCATGTACGAATTTATTTGCTTACCAAGTATATCTGTTCAAAGATATAATTTTCTCTACATAGGTACTGTGCAATGTAGCAGCGAAATAGATTTATATATAAAGGTCCTAGTAATATCTTTATAATCCATATCCTTCTAATATACAATAATGTATAAATATTGTTTCAATTATATTTTCTCTCGTAAAAGTGGACATTAGTGGTATTGGACATTGCTGTTTTTGGTTTTCAATAACTGAACCCCCAAACGACACGTCTCATAATTCAATAATCGGCGAAATCATGCTGCAATTTTCCTATAGCACATTTATCTGCCCATGTGGAACGCTTCAACATAAACTATGACTTATAACTATTAAAAATCTTCAAATCCATGTAATTTGTGAACAGTGACTAATTATTCATAGATGTAAGTACATACTAAGTAACTTTCTTACTTAAGTATGTCTTTGAGTAAGTACTTAGGTAAGTAACTACTTGAGGGAGTGAGCACTTAATTGCTACCTACTTGAAGAAGTAATTTAACAGAGTTCTGCACAATGACACTTTTTTTGAGTTCTGGCAATAATTTGTGTTGTTTTAGCACTTGAGCTCAAGCAAGCACCGAACAATTCGAGCTAATCTGAATGCAAAACAGCTGCCATTAATTATCCGGCAGTGAACGTTAGATTTCTGATATTCCTTCATCGTTGGTATAGCTATACTAGCAGAAATATCACAAATAACATGCATCAAATGTGAGTGTTGTGTGTGTGTGTGTGTGCGTGTGTGTGTGTATGTGTCGCTCCTGGTGGCATCAACCAAAAGATACACTCTTCACAGGCCTACGAAAATCGAACGACTTCCGAAATCAATAGAAACACTCACTTGCCAATTTACGCTGTCACAGAACGATTCGCACACACACACACACACACACACACACACACACACACACACACACACACACACACACACACACACACACACACACACACACACACACACACACACATATATACACACATACACACACATATTTTGTGTTCTACCAAACATCACTAGCCATCGAACGTTTAGTCGATTGAACACTAAGAGTGACAGGTTCGATGCACGCGCATTTTGGACACAACAATGTGACGGTGATTTTGTTTGTATACTCACGCACACACACAACATCCACGATCACACAAAACGCGCATACCAACCACACTCTCATGTGTGTGTACGTGTGCTAATGTGTATACTTATGAGTGTCTGTTTGATTGGCATTGAATGTGCATTGAACGTTGAGCCAATACAGTTTTCTCTACAATGACCAGAAGTTGAATATTATTCGCACTAGAGCAATGTTCCGTAGCCATTATATTTAATTTATCTGCTTCTCAATAAAGGAACCCTTCATTTTCCACAAAAGCGCTGGGAAGTCCATCAAATTCGGCTGTTCCATCAAATTCAATATCAGCCTGTTATTGGAAACAATAATAAATGGAATTTGGATTGATTGCAGCACACCAATTTGTCCTATTTGCTGTTTAATTATCCACTTAGTAATCTCTCCGTTCCCCACCAGTGGGGAATTACCCACAGGTTACACACCATCACACTAGAGCAAATGAGCAACAGTTATTGAAGATAGCAAGTTCTTTCGTGGATCTACAAAAGAGAAGAGTTGACAGCTTACGCTGGAGAATTCAATAGTTGAGCGGCAACGACAAATGGTTGGCAATGGAGCGAATAAGCTCCCGTTGATCCCCTGGCTTTTGCAGCAAGTATAGCAGGCACACACACACACACACACACTCCCACACACAGACCAGACAGACACACAGACACACACACACATACACATGCTGGAGAAACAAAGAACTGAAAATTCTGAAATTACTCTTGTTTGAGGTAACATATATTTATCTCTTTCACACTCCTATTGTTTTGCGAATTGTTTTCAAATTTTCGTTTGGAAATTGTCGTTTGCAAAATGTTTTGTTTTGTATGATATATCATGTTTGATTGTTATTCGATTTTATTGCCTTGTGAATGTATTATATTAATTTAGTTCCTCACTATATTTTATTTAAACAAGTCCTAAAAGAAGCTTCACCTTATAAGACTTTGTCACTGTGCTATACGATTTTTTCACATGTGTGTGCTTATATGTATGAGTGACAATAAACCTAAACAAACAAACACACCAAGCCCGACACACACACACACACACACACACACATACACACCCAATCCGACACGCGGTCAAGCACATGCTATAAAGTCTGAACTGTCGTCGGAAACCAATGTCGTCATGCAGACCCGTTCCTCCAGCACACACATGTCCACCGACCCCACACACACACACACACACACACGAGCAGACTGACGTCAAGTCCCAAGTGGAGGTACAGCAGGAAGGAGGCTGGCTACAGCAGGGAAACAGGTGCCACACCCCGGCTGCCATTATCGTTCCTGCACATTGTATTAGACCGCGGAAGGCGGCGCGCTGTACTCGCGAACGGACCCTGCGACCGGCGAGGCGCAGTCTAGCAGGCACAAACAGGCATCCAGCTGGATCAGCAATCAAGTGGCACCGGTGACAAGGTTGCGATTGTATAAGACGCGAGTTATCGACAAGATCCTATCGCTGCCCGATCTTGCCGTGGACGGAGAAGTTGCCGCACTGCAGCTAAGTCGTCGGCCGCCGGTACAGCGTATCTTTTGAATTGTATTTGAGCAAATGCACACAACGCCTGCCAGTGTTGTGCAATGCAGTGCAGTTGACATTGACCTACGGCATGCAGCTCACAAGCAAACCACGAGGCAACGCGATGCGGGAGCCATGCCATTGCCGCCCGGGTGTGTTCGTTCCCGCTTCAGTCCCGAATGTCTTTCACTTTCTATGATTTGGTTTGGTGAAGTTAGGTTAGATATATCTTGGTTAGGCTTAAGTTAGTTATAGAAGCAAAACAAGACCGGACTGACGCGAGACCAAACGTACCTGGGGGCGTAATATGCTTAGCTCCGCGCGCTACTACACAACACAACACAACAACACGCAGCTACACGCACATTATCGCTACGCTAGCATCGCTTGGCTGTCCTACAAGCTAGCGCTCGGTCTGTGTACCGGTCTGCATCATTGTGTATCGTTAACTTACTAGGCCCAACAGCTGAGCACACTGGGCTCGTCGTTATAGGCAGGTCCGTCGCTGAGCGATCCACTCAAGCGATCGCTTTTCATGCGCGAACTGCAAAATGATAGCGGCTGCGATGAGCTTACCTTGCTCAAGCGCGACGGCCAATTTGCCAAGGAAAAATCACCCTTAGTTTCACCCTTAGTTGAGCAGAGTAATAATTTCTGTTAAGCTTTACTGTAGTGAGTTGGCGTTAGGACGAAATTCAATCTTCCTTTGGGCTATTGCTCTCAATGATTATGTGGAATGAAATAATTCCCGGGTGTTCTAACTTCTCTCTGAATGCAAATGCATATTCGATATTGCAGGAGTCTGCCCAACAACATTGGACATGGCAATTGCATGTGAGTTCAATTTGTCTAGCATTGCTGAATCTGCAACATAGCTTATTGGATAGGGATCAACAGAAAGACGTTTAGCAAAAATTTAAAATGCTCAAACGCACCCCATATCATTTTGTTTTTGAGTAAATTGAAGCATTTTGGTTATATTATGTGTGTACACTCAATTAGTTTCATATAACTTTAAATCTTTTTCATCTTAATCTGTGCAAAGTTGGATCTAGACTAAGGCTGATATGTCAAATGAAGTCCAATCAACAGATTGCATAAAACGGTTGATGTATAGATTGCTTATAAGCCAAACTATTGCAACATATTAAAATACCTGCACACTTTGCATTGAGATAAATTTGCGTCCGCAAATATTATTTTTTTATGTTGGGAAAATTATGAAAATAGCAGGTAGCAAGTTCAAGGAATAAAAGCTGGTAGTCAAAAAAGAGGTATCGTCCGAGCATGCAAAGATGATTTGAGACAATTTATGTCCGGTTTACGCATTAAGCTTTATATAGAAGATTTGAGCTGGTTGAAAAAACAAGCGGAGTTATTTTTGCACAATGCATGGATAGCGAAATTGCACAAGTGCAGAAAAAAAATAATGGCCAAATTATTGACGTACAATTTTTGAGCATCCAACAAAAAAGTGCCAATTGTTACAGGTTTGGATGGAACAACAAAGAGAAAATTTTGAATGAAGCAAAAATATCGATTTGGACACTTAACAGAAATTAACAAACAAATTAACCGATCAAATATAATGATAAGAGTGGACACAATCGACCAACAGCTCGAAAAAAACATCGAGACAACGACAATGCGAATGCGCGATCATTTTTAATATTTCGCGTTTGGAGGACAAAAATACATTTATCTACATGTGTGTGCCACAATATTGACCTGTGGTTATACTTCTTCAGTCGCTGCAGTCCATACTTGGAGTCGGTTGAGCCCTTTGAGACGGGCAAAGACTCCAAGTTCACCATCAAACGGCTGATTTCCGCCTTCTGCTCGTCCACGTAGAGTGTCTCCATCTCTTTGAGCGCAAACTTTGGCAGCAGACGCCGATTCTGACCGCATTTCACAGCAGTGAAAAGTTACAAAGTCATAGATGTTTATCTAGGCTTGACGGTCGGTCGCCCGACCCGAGGCTGACGCATCGGTGTCAACTTAACTAGCTTGGAAAATTTTGTCCGCTCTAAAATCAAAAGCCACTCGCGTCATTGTAATTACGCTAGATTCAAATCACAATCTACTACCAATTTTTAAAATGATTGTAAAGAGTATTTTTGAAAGAAATTGAGTGGTGTCACTTCAAAGTTTCGTTTATGTTGGTTCATCTAGGCATGTATGTGTGTGTGTGTGTGTGTGTGTGTGTGTGTGTGTGTCTGTGTGTGTGTGTGTGTATGTGTGTGTGTGTGTGTGTGTGTGTGTGCTGCAATATGGACATTTTGTACTGAAAATATTCCAGCACATACAAAAACACATAGCCGTTGCCGCAAGAAATATTATAATATTTTTTGTAACTACTTATATAAAATTTTGCTTTGACGGTCGAGTGGATAATTTAATGCTTACAAAACGTTTCCCAAAATATATGAGAAACAGAGGAAGCTAAGAATGATCAAAATGGACGGATGACCCGAGAGGGACACTTACTCCTTCCAACTCGGACACTCTTTGCAATCTGACATCCAACTCTCTTCTGATCGCCGCCGCTTGCTCGTCGGCCGAATCCAGCTGCAACATTGCAAACCCAGCCATGCATTGCAAACCAAAATGTGACAGTTCTACAATATATATTTTATCGTGTATACATACACGTACCGTAAAACATCTATTACAACGGCATGTCGTTCTACCTTCAAACCTTCCGCCGTAGTTCCGTTCAATTAGAGGTGTCCTTCTATTAAAGACGTAACGGTATATACTATTTGTCTGATTTTAATCATTGTTGATGCTAAAATTTGACTCGTGTTCCATAATGCATGTGTAATGTATGCAAACTGTCAAATATAGCGTTTTCAAAAGCTTAGAATGCCTTCTGGTGCGGCCACCGCAAATGAACCGATATTTAATCCTTAACTCCTAGTAAACAAACACCACATGCATTGTAATCCCAACGGAAAATTGCTAAGGTTATCGTATATATAAAGTCCTAAATATCGTACAAACATGTAAGCTATGTGAAATATAAATTTGAAGCAAGCTATAATTGGTGAATTTACACTATAACCTACCATTATATTCGTACTTTTACCAGCTAGATGTTCTGTAATTTTTGATATAGAGCTTCAGATGGGTTTGGTCGGGTTTTTGTTCTGTGTGCACCTGTAGGGCGTTGTAGAGCAGCTGATGTTCAAATTTCTTCACTCCGAGAATCTGCTGGAAAACGTCGTACATCTGGTCCTTGTTGAGAACCGTATCCAGAGACGACACCTCTTGTCTTACCGGCTTTCTCTGGTCGTCTTCGCTAGGCACTTGACACAGTGCAAACAATAAACATGGAAAACAAAAGTAAATCTCAACTGGTGAATATATTCAATAGAGTCGTAGGCGAGATGACCAAGTATCATATTCAAACTCTGGACGTAACCGAATTACTATAGCGTCGATTACAACACAAGGACAAAATCGATAATATTAACACTCGAAGAGAAGAACTGGAAGCGTTTGTTGAACTTTTTCAAGTGCATTTCAATCGGTAACTTTGACAAGCTCTTTGAGGCAATTCTGTACGTGTGTGTTGTGTTGCAAAGATGGACCGGCTATTTATTGCACAAATATTTGTTATTCAATGCACAAAGGTGTGCAGTGTACACGCCAACACACTACTGAGATCACAAACAAGTAATTGATTGTTGATAGTGGTCGGCGTTTATGGACGTACCTTTGAGAATGCACTCGAATTTGGCGATCCACGAAGACAGCACAGTCTCTTTGTTGACGCCTTCGACATCAGGAAGTAGTCTTTGATTAGGAGCGACGCCACCACACATACACACACACGCAAGCACACACACACACATACACACACACACACACGCACACACACACAAGAGCAAGCAAACAAAAACCATTAGTCGCAAGAAATCCTTGTGGAAAAATAATTCTAGAATTTGAACACTGTTAGCCTATATATACAAACAAAAACATCAACAAACATATATAATATAAATACGTATGAGTCATATATATATATATATATATATACAAATGTATAAATAAATATACCATTCATAATTTGATATAATATACACCAAGATATAATTATAATATATTTTTCCTAATACGATATATATTTATTTTATTCTTGTACAATTCAATACACAATATCTAATATACAATTTCAGATAATTTCATAGAATGATATTCCCACCCTCCGTAGCATATTGTATTGAAAAACAACACTCATTATGTTTCTAAAAAACCTATTAGTAAATGCTGCTAGACCCCACATTATTGTGTTGAAATTTTCGGATAGATATTATGCAAATATACTACTTGCTAGAGACCTTGACCTTGCATGCGACCTGGACCTTGACAAAACAAACACCATTACAGAAACAAACACTTTCTAAACATCACGCCACTCAAGTCTCCATCAATTCCAAATACACAGCACATATTGTCAGAGCCGTAGCAGCCACCCCCCGTACCCACCAACCGGGGGGGCCGAATGTTGAGGGGTCCCGTTGCTTCACGTATGATATTAAAATTTATCATATTAATTATGTATAGCCTGTACCCTTTTGCTCAGATGTTTTCACCTGAGCTTGTATTATTTTATTATCTATAATATATAAATTCATTATTTGGTGATTTATTTATAATGGGGGCCCCAAGTGTTGCCTTCGGGGGGGGGGCCCATAAGTCCTCGCAACGGCTCTGAATATTGTCGGTCAGCGCTTTTATACCATGAGCTGGGCGGTGTATGAAGCGCCTACCTGACCCTCTTCTCGGCCATGTTGCGAAAGATGTCTTTAAGATCGTGCTGCGAACAAGCTCCGCTGTCCACAAGCCGTGTCAGTCTGTCCGACTGAAGAACAGCCTCCTTGAACGTGCCAATCGTAGCCTGGAAGGCCTCGTCGGCCACAATCTGCAACTCGCCTTTGAGAAAAGCCTGCAACATTGGCAGTGTGAAGCGCATGTCAGTTAACCCATTTTCGTGTCGAAATTGAAATTGAAGAACACATTTTTGAAAGCGTTTTCAGTTTTCAATATACTAGTTATTAGGGTCACAAATGTTTATATATAACTAACAAACAATTTATGTAATGCCATATGTTACCTCTAGGAGTGAATGGATAATAGGAAAATGATTGCAACGCCAAGCTATTTCTAAAGCTGCAGCCGCTGCAACGTTGCAAAGTTTTCAGATCATATAGCGTGTTAGCAATGAAGTTCAGCTGCGTGTATCTGCAATATAGGCGTGGACCAATCCATCTTGCTTATTGAAGCAACATTGATTCCACGGCTTACGTACGAGAGATGACAAATTTCTAGAAGTGGTCAGTTTTTGTCTGAAACTTAATTCGCAACTTTGTTCGCTCAATATGGCAGCTGGTAGTCTGGTGGTATTTTAGCACAGCACAACACACTGCAGTGTGCTGCAGTGTGTTGCTATATTGCAGCTCTTACGCGCAACCATCAAACAATATCCAACATTGAGATTTCTTCCGAAAACCTCACCAAAACAAGGATGTTCTCTTGTAGTTACATCATTCATAACACATTTCCATTATCCAATGTGACAGGCAGCATTTGTCGCTTTGTATATATATATATATATATATATATATATATATATATATATATATATATATATATATATATATATATATATATATATATATGTGTGTGTGTGTGTGTGTGTGTGTGTGTGTGTGTCCGTGAATGCATAAATGCATGTGTTTTTATCTGTATGTGTACTAACGCGGTCTACGGTATATCAGAATTTCTACACATGTGTTTGCAAGCGTGAAAGAGCACTTGTGTGTGCTCTTGAATGTTTGTGCGTGTGTGTGCATGTGTGTGTATGTGTGTATGGGTGTGTACGTGTGTGTGTGTATGTATGTGTGTGTGTGTGTGTGTGTGTGTGTGTGTTTGTGCGTTTTGCCATTCAGGTGATGTTTGTGCCCACGCACCACGGATAATAGATGTTTGCTGTGCAAACAACACGCATACACACACATACACGCAGACACACACACACACACATGCATACACACACACATACACACACACACGCACATACATCTGTCTATCTCTATGACGGCCCATTTACCAATGCCACTGAATGTGTATGTGTGTATGTGTGTATGTGTGTATGTGTGTGTGTGTATGCGTATGTGCAAATATTTGCATGTTTCAGTGTCAGATTACATCACACAAGTGCATTACATTTGTGACACACGACAGTGCAGCACGCTCTCATACTCTGCCAGACACCATTTTGCTCTTTCTCTAGCGTAGCGCTATTGTGTTTGTACGAGTATGTGTCCGAGTCCTTACACTGTCGGTAAAAACAATCGAGCTATTTGGAAGTTTCCGCCAATTTTGGAAGTGTGCTCTGCAGCAATGGTTATCAATATATCTTACTGTGAATCGTTCGTTATACACCAAGAAAATGAACTCCTTTATTATTCACCAGCTGACATATTTTTCAAATTAATCTTACGAGATTTTCCATACCCCCAGAGAATATTTTCTCACAACTCAAGATATTTATTCAGCTGTGCAGTGTTCTCGTCTGGACGCCGTGGTTTTGGTACACTGCAGTTTGCAGGAGAACCCCGATTCATCAATGCTGAACACATCATTAGTCTTCGATTAAATAGTAACCAGAATTGGCAATTATATACCAAGAAATATATTCCCTTGTGATTCCTGTGTGAGGTCCCCACCAAACTGATATCCAAGGGGGCCGTTTAGCTTGCCTATGCTTAAAACCGGCCCTAATATGTCGCTCGTATCTACCAATCAGCTTGCAGCCGTCAACTGTTGTCTGTCGACAAGCTGTAGTCAATCTAATTATACCTATGCCTAGTTATACGTTGTCTGGTCAGGCTTCGCCCCGCTACTGGTAACCGTGTGATTCCAGTACAACCAGATTCATGGTCGAGTCGTCGGCGATTAAACCGGCTCCCCCACTGTTCTGCAGTGAGGAGGATGCCTAGACACTCGAAAAGAAAAAAACAAAACCTGTTTCAATGGCGGATGAGCTATCTGATAGCCAACGGCCATCTAGCATGTTCCAGTGCATGTTTCTAGCATGTTTGCAAACGTGTTTTCATCTTTCTATTTGTGCCTACTCCCTGCCCGCTGTGATTTTCCTGTCGGTTGTGTCTTTTTCGCGCCTGTGTATAAATATTTGCGCTATATTTAATATATGTTGTTGTTGTTGTTTGTTGTTACATTATTCATTTTAGAGCCACACAGAACCATAATCTCCTACTGTTTGGAGGTGTACTACATGCAATAGTTCAATAAGTATTGCGCGATTTGAAGATCTCCGCTATTTGAATTACGTTATTTAGTGTGTAATTAACACGTAATTTGTAAGCTTTTGATTGGGGCCAAGGAAGTATTCCGCTATTTACTTCTAGTTAAGTCGTAAGCAAAAGCTATTTGGAATACTGAAAGCATGTAATTCGCATCCAATCACAACTCAATCCTAACCAAATAACCAGCCAATTAAATTGTATTTATTTTTGCACCGAATCGATATAATGCGTGTGATTGTTGTGTCATTCAATTTCGGGTAATACTGTACCGCACGACATTATCGTAGTGCGGCACAGTATGCATCGATGTCGTGCGGTACAGCATGCTCGTTTTCGTCGGCTTAATATTGAGGCATGTGATAACCAAAAGACACACACACACACACACACATACACACACGCAAACGCACGTGCACGTGCAAATTAACATTTCAGCCAAATTCAATGTTTACTGCTTTCATGTTTACAAAATTTTCAAATATGTTTTCTTCAAATTCTACGTTATTTCAATGTTTATCTCCTTCAGAACCCAAGAAAAAAAAGATAGTGAAAGGAAAAAAGGTTCCATTTATGTAAAAATGGTTTCCACTTTAGTAAAAAGGGTTTCCACTTTTGTAAAAATGGTTCCGCTCATCCCCTACCGCAGTGTTGCAAAAGCATGCAACTCACCTGGAACCGGTTGTCCATGGTGGTCAGCTGTTGTCTTGTAATGCGCAAATGCCTTGGAGTCATTCCGCTCGGTTGTTTGGCGTTGAACGGATAAGCAATGCATCGCAGCACCAGCACGTACAACTGCAGCCGGCGTTGTCTCAATTCCTCTTCAGACGTCTTGTTCTCCGGCTGAGCACACTTGAACAAGCAAGCACACACACACACACACATACAAACACACACACTTAGACGCGTGTATATATTCATTAATGGTATAGTGTTGCCTCTAGTGTAGTCATTGATTCTTCAATTAATGTAAATGCTGATAAAATTGCAAGATTACAGCATAGACTTCCAGCAAAATTAGTTATTAAGTAGAGCGATAAAAAAAGACAAGCAAGCGCTCTAGTTGAACATAAATAATTCATCAATGAAAAAAGTCACCGGAAAATCGAGAGGGAGGGGCAGCCGGGTGGCTGAAGCTGCCACCAAAATGTGTCCATCAGCTTCTCATAACCTGAAGGCCCACTAAAATAGGTAAAGGAAAGTATATATATATATATATATATATATATATATATATATATATATATATATATATATATATATATATATATATATATTCATGTATAATTTGTTGATATAAGCATTATCGCAAAGACGTTGCATAGTGATGCATGCACATGACTGATCGCCTCCAAATTTCAGCCCCCCCAACAATAATTCAGTCCCTCCCAAAATTGCACCCTGGCTCCGCCACTGAAGAAAGCACATACAGAAAAAGTATAATTGCTAAGCTTTATATTTAATTAATCCTTAACCAATTATACAGCTATGTAGCTTAACCCCGTATGTAGCTATCACCTGATACCAGCATTCTATAGATGCTAAATAATTAGCTGACAAAAACAAGATGTCTGGACATTCAAGAAAAATACGTTAAGTAGAAGCATAGAATGCGAGCGTCTCAATATATTATGGAAGCAGCTTGTAGTGGTTATTTATATGGACTAAACGAGGAGGAAGTTATTTGAACTCCGTGGTGTAGTGGTAGCACACCCGCCTCACAAGCGGGAGGTCCGTGGTTCGAAGCCCGGCGAAGGAAAATTCCTTCGGTCTAATTCTATAATCCAGCAACATCTGTCCACCCAGCAATGAATGATGGCACCAGACGTCAGTTATGTATTGTGCCACGCATTCTGCGGAGGTGGCCCTCTCTAATACGTCTTACGCCCTTGTGGCGTCATAGCGTGGAGAGGGTCGGTTCTGCGATGGCAACGAGCTACACGGGGCACACCTGTGTGTGTTCATAAGCTTCGGCTTCTTCCCGTGTAGCAGCTATCACTTGAGGCTTTTAACATTGACACAAAAAACAAGAGAAGCCTGGCTGCGTCCAACCTTGACTTGCTGGTCGACACAGGCGACCGTTTTGTCGCTGGACTGTGACAGAGATGGCGAGCTGGTTGGGCCGCCACGAACGCTCTCCGTGCGACTGTGTGCCCCCCCACTGACACTCAAATTGTCCCCCGACACGCCGCTGCATGGCGACACAGATCTGAATACGCACACACACACACATACATATACACGCATACTCATACTCATAAACATATATACAAATATATACCGTAAACGTCTATTTGAAGGACATGCCGTTCTATTTTTCAAACCTTCCACCGTTGTGTCGTTCAATTATAGCTGCCATTCCGTTTTTCGACTAACTACAACAACAACAACAACAGCAACATGTATTTGATATAGCGCACTTTCGAGGGCAAAGGTGCGAGCAGGAGCAGAGTAATAAAAGTGTAGACACAGAGCGGTATGGGGACACAAATAAGGAGCACAAATCGACAGAAAGTACATGGGTGCTTGCAAAATTGAATACATACAGAGACACAAACACATGCACACGAACACATACACACGCACATATATACACATACACATGCATACACATATACAAATATGAATAATCATAATTTTGAGAAGACACGTATATTGTATTGATGAAAAATGCGCCAGGTAACGTAGGCATATTTATGTAAAAACAATTGACACAAACACAAGGTGATTACTGATAATAAATCACATATTCACTAATAAAAATCAATCACAGATATTGGCATGAGAAATGAATTAATCAAAGTGCCGTTCAATTAGAGGGTGTCGTTTTATTTTTCAATTGTTCCCACCAGGTGCCGTTATATCAGAGGTGCCGCTTGAATATAGGTTTTACGGTAATTAACTTACACTAATTATTAACTTAATATTTTGTACATTATTAATAGGTAATACTTAGGAGATAATATATATTACTGTGGAAAACAATTAAAAATACGTGCTTATAACATCACTTTTCAAGTATTTTAAAGTAATGCTTGTGATTAAATATGGGCAGAATCAGCATAAACACGCATGCACACACACGCACACACACACACACGCACACACAGCTCAGTATTTGCATTGCATTATGTAATACACGCAAATTTGTTTATGTCTTATATTGTTTACCTTCCTGTGAATTATATTAGCGAGTCGCACGAAAATGTTTGCACGTAATGTGTTTGATACCTTTGCTATGCATTGATAAGTTGCTTGTGATTTTTTGAACTTTTTCATTTTCATTAATATTAGAATCAGTGAACAAGATGTAATGCAATTATAGTGCAAGCGCTATATATTGCATGATTGCAATCTCCATGCACCTTGATCATCAGGAAACAGATAGAGAAGATCGATTGCATGCAGTGGAGGCCACAAGGAAGGCTAGAGGAGGTTTGAGACCCCCCCCCCCCCCCAAATGTGCCAACCCCCTCTAAGCCCCCTCTCCTAATAACTTCGACATTTGAAGTGTAGTTGTTCATGTTTCGTAGGGTGAGCATACGTTGGTCTAGGCTAAATGTGTAAGGATTCAAGAACATTAAATTGGTTAGGTTAGGTTAGGTTAGAGCGAAAACTTTTCTATATTTTTCATAGATTTTACAGTCAACATTCTTGTGTTTTCAACTTCATTGTGCTGCCTTTGCAGGAGGCGAGGGACTGGAAGAAATTCGTTAAATCAAATGTGCTCAATCTAATGTTCTTGAATCCTTACACATTTAGCGTCAAGCTCATACGTCGTCTTTTTAGCGGACATGTGCTCGTTTTGAGGGCCGTTCGGTCTATCTGAGTTATTTTTGCACAATGCTTCAAAAGTGTGGGATTTGCATAGTGAGAGTGGTCAAATTCGATATGTTCCCTCTGCCAGTGTAAGATGGTTTGGTTCGTGGCAAAAAAACGTCAATAAATACGTTTGTCATGGTTCAGCCAAGAAAAGGCAATTTTCCAATAGAAACCTACTTTTTTCACGCTCGCATAAAAAGTGTCCTTATTTTGGACATTGGGAATATGTTTTCACCCTATATTCCGCCAAGCCCCGCATTTTTCCACTATCATCCTCCCCACCCTTCAGCCACCCCCCACCGGAAAATACCCAACACACATACACGCCCACACCAGTGGTTCTCGACCTTTTACAGTGTTCGCACCCTCTTTAAATCAGCGCTCAGTTTTTGCACCCCTGTATTCTTGAAAGCTACGATGAAAAAGGCAAAATAGAAAATACAAGCTAATAACCAAAAAAGTATTCATCATTCATTCATACGGCTCAGAGTTCCTTCAATATTCCATCAATATTTTCCAGGTAAAATATAAAGGATATGTAAAAATAAATATATATATAAACTTTTCACAAGAACTCTCGCATATATAAAGGATTTGTAAAATGAAATAAATGTAAATGTAATGTATAAATAAATAAATATATGTATATGTTAAATAACGTAGAGGAAAAATATTAAGGATATGTAAAAATATACATTTGTTTATTTTTCACAGGAAATGTTGCACCCCTTAGGGAGCAGGATCGCACCCCTAGGGGGTGCGATCACCCCCGGTCAAGAACCCTTGGTGTCGTTGGAACTCCTGGTGTTGTTGTTTGGCTATTTTGCACCGTTTTTGTGTGCATCTGTCGGATCGTGTTGTGCAAACACCATGTGTGTGTGTGTGTGTGTGTGTTTGTGTGTGCGTGTGTGTGTGTGTATTGTGTCGCTGCGCCATAAGAATGTAAATTGAAGCCATAAAGCAATGTTGCACCACATGCGCATGCAGAAGTCCGCACTGGTGGGTTTTTAAAGGTTGTATGGGTTTACCAGTGGAGAGTTGAAGGTCGCACGGAACGACAAATACGTGTTTAAAGGTTAAAGGTCAAAGTCCTAAGTGGCAGCAGCTACACAGGAAGAAGCCGAAGCTTATGAACACACAGGTGTGTCCCGTGCAGCTCGCTGCCACCGCAGAACCGACCATCTCCACGCTATGACGCCACAAGAACGAAATACGTATTAGAGAAGGCCACCTCTCCAGAAGGAATGTCACTACTCATGACTGATATTCGGTACCATCATTTTCTGCTGGGTGGACAGGGGCTGTTGGATTAAAGAATTCGCCCAATGAAATTCTGCTCCGCCGGGTTTCGAACTACGGAGCTTCCGCTTGGCAGGCGGGTGTGCTAACCATTACACCACGGAGTCCACAAATATCAATTGTAATTGGCTTCTATAGTAAATTTTTGACATATAATATAACAAAATTACTGATTTTTATTGGATTTCTTTAGTGTTGTTATGTAAGATAAATAAATAGTTGATTAATTGGTTGAGAATCTGTCAGTCTTACAGTACCAGCAGTCTTTTGATGACCAAACAAACAACACACTATTGCAAACATTATTCTCTTGTGCAGATCCGGTAAATAATCGGACATTTCCAGTCACAAGAATCGTGTCTGCAATCCACATTCATGTTTCTAATTGTTGCAAGCATACTCCAGCAATTTGCAAACACATTCAATTTATTGCAGACACATTCAATTTATTGCAGACAAGCGAATAACACTCTGGAACAAAGAGTTTCAGAGAGTCCTGCAATCTCTTCAGATAGTCCAGCAATCTCCTGAGTTTCAGAGAGTTCAGCAATCTCTTCAGCGAGTTCAACAATCTCTTCAGCGAGTTCAGCAATCTCTTCAGATAGTCACACAATCTCTTCAGAGAGACAAAAAATATATTCAGAGAGTTCATCAATCTCTTCAAAGAGTTCAGCAATCTCTTCAGAGAGTCCAAAAATCTCTTCAGAGATTTCAGCTATATATTCAGAGAGTTCAGCAATCTCTTCAGAGAGTTCAAGCAATCTCCTTTCATTTTTTCAACATCAATCAAATCCCTCTCAGTATCTTACGCTCCTCTGAACACCACAATGTGTTAATATGATTGTCGTATGATTTTTCGCGAGTCGCACAGAACAGTTTCAGTGTTCAGCTTTCCAACACCCGCTGAAGTCCAACAGCCAATGCGTGTGCTATATTCGCCACGGGTGTTCTGTGCACAGTGGACTTGTAACATTGCTTGGGAACGACACAAATGAAGCGAAATCTCTGACTCATGCATAACAATGAGCCAAATGACGATGCAATCCAAACTTGTCACTGCAGGCGCCTGGCGGGCGTGCAATAACGCTGCAATTCAGCTTACGGCATGCAATTTCACGGAGCAATTCAATATAATGATTGGTGCTGTTTGGGCGTTGGTTGCATGAGCTATGGCTCACGCCCTAACGACATATGCTAGCTACAGACAGACAAGAAAATTAGCATCACACACACACACACACACACACACACACACACACACACACACACACACACACACATACACAAACACACATACATACACATACGGTATTGTCCGTGAGTTCTTTGGTCGTTAGCTCGAAGTTACTGTTTTTAGAGAAATATTTAACAAATGCCTCTGTAATTGTTGTTGTTGTTGTTGTATAGTGTAAATGATGTTGTTTGTACACCACAGCGAATCGCAAAGTCTGGGTCGCTATACAAAGTTTGGCCCAGGGATAGTGAAAAATATCCATTTTGTCATTGAAATGTCATTAGAATTAGGTAATACAATACTTAAAGCTTAAGATCTTTGCAATCGAATCGAATCAGGATTGAATCATAATCATGGACGCAGATGGACGCAGACTATGATCAAACTCAACTTTGATTCCAAACATAGCCATTACATTGAAAATGACATTTCATATAGCTACAGGCTTGGGTCGCGATGCAAACAACGTGTGCAAAATTGTAGATCGCTTTAAAAAAAACAATTGAGAGCCACCGAGGCTTATGATCGAACACCTACCTGTTGGACTTGCCGCTGGTAGCCGGTGTTGCGGCGATATGCAGGCCCGAGGAAGGTGTTGTGTGCACCGCAGGAGTGGCTGATGAGGCTGGCTTTGATGAGGCTGGTTTTGATGAGGATGCTGGACGAGTGTCCACTTCATCTTCGTCTTCCTCTTCCGACGAACTGGGATCAATCATTCTGCGTGAAAACAAGAATTGACGGTGGCTGGTAAGCGTGTGGCTATCCTGCTGACTTAGCTTCATTAGTGTCTATTGGGGGGGGGGGGTTAATTACCCCCTGGTAAATTGGGTGTCAATCGGGTGTAAATTACCCCGTGGGCTATTTTCAATCTAGTCGCCCCATGTGGTAATTTACACCCCGGGGCAATTTTTCATTTGTATTATACCCCCGGGGGTAATTTACACCCAGCTCACTTACCTCAGGTAATTTACCCCCAGGTATATTTACTCCCGAGTAATTTGCTACCCCCGGTGGTAATTTAGCAAGTTTTAGAGGGTAATAGAAGAGAGTTATCCCTAGTGTTCTAGTTTGGCCATATATATATAAATGTTGACAATATTTTGTGAAATGGGGTAGCATGCTTAATGTGGCATGCTAAATTGGGTAACAAGCTGCTAAAGTTTGGGAACTACCGCATTAAGATTGCTTTATCTAGACATGCCTATTCAACCGACACTCCATACAGTATTCTGATTGTGGTGTGTATGTATGTGTGTATGTCTGTGTGTATGTATGTGTGTATGTCTGTGTGTATGTATGTGTGTATGTCTGTGTGTATGTATGTGTGTATGTGTGTGTGTGTGTGTGTGTGTATGTATGTGTGTATGTGTGTATGTGTGTGTGTGTGTGTGTGTACTCACCTATTTGTACTTAGCTATTTGTTTAGCACAGGAGATGAGCTGTGCTCGTACTGTCCTGTCTCCAACCCACCCTCTAACCTATCTTCCCTGAAATTCCCAGTATTTCACACTATCCAGTCTTTCTTTAAATGCTCCTACGTTTTTAGCTCCTACAATATCCTCCCCTAACTGATTCCAGACATCAACACACCTATATGGGAAACTATACTTCTTAACATCTCTCAAATATCTAGTCATTTTCAGTTTTTCCTATGACCCCTCTTACCTGAATTATCCCAAACTATACAGTATCCTATATCCCTATCGATAGTATCCCTATCTAACTTTTGCATACCTATTCTATGTCTAAAAACATCAATCAAGTCGCCCTTTAGCCTACGTTGCTCTAAAGATGGCAAACCAAACACTCTTAGTCTTTCCTCATACACTTTAGTGAGTGTGTGTCTGTGTGTGTGTATATGTGTGTGTGAGTGTGTGTGTGTTTGTGAGTGTATATGTGTGTTTGTGAGTGTGTGTATGTGTGTGTGAGTGTGTGTGCAAATGGTGTTAAAATCAGTGTAATAGCGCATTGGTGATTCAAGCGTCTCGTGCAAAAGTATACTTATCGTCACAAAATCGATGTTGAACTCAGCACACATTTGTGTGAATGTGTGTATGTGTGTGTGAGTGTGTGTGTGTGCTTGTGTGTGTGTGTGTGTGTGTGTGTGTGTGTGTGTGTGTGTGAGTGTGTGTGTGTGTGTGTGTGTGTGTGTCAGCCAAGAGTACGACTGGGGTTGTCGCTTCAATTTGTAGTGACTGTGAGTTTGGCAGGCGACGCGAAGTGGTGGCGAATGTGAAAGGCATCAGTGTCATCGTTGACGGGCGAGACACAGCCCATCCATGTGTTAGCGGCCAATTTGACTATGCTGTCTCGAATTTCAACAATGTCCAATGCAATTTGCAAATTTGCCACTAAGTGACGTTGCAACACGACACGATACACGAGTTGCTTGGATGAATTGATGTTTATGCAAAAATTGCAGCCATTGGCACAAGCAACAGCGAACAGGATTTTTATTTGGCTAGCTTTAGTGTAGCTTCTTATGTCTATTTATTGTATTTCACTTCACCAAAGAACCGGATACAGGCTGAAATTCCACTCGAAAAAGTGTCAATAATTTACAACGTGTTTTCATATACAATTAACTAAATCTATAATTATATGAGCCAATGAGATTACACTTGCCAATCGGCATATATTTTCAATGAGCTTGCAAACAATACTTTTGTCATATATGCTAGCATTTGCTCATACATTCTTGTACATTATAAAATATATTACTATTTAGTTAAGTGGTTGTAATTTTACAGTATATCTAATTCTCTATATCTATCTATCTATTTATCTATGTGTGTGTATGTGTATGTGTGTGTATGTGTGTGTGTGTATATATATATGTCTGTGTGTATATATGTGTGTGTGTGTGTGTGTGTGTGTCGATGTGTGTATGACTTGTGGCAGCGGGTAATGTATACAAATGCACGTGATGCAATTATACAAATGCACATGTCCGGTGTGTTGTATGTGTGTGTGTGTGTATGTGTGTGTGTGTGTGTGTGTGTGTGTTTTGTCAATGGGCACATCACCGTAATTACGATGTCACCAAGCTCGTGCATGTGTGTGTGTGTGTGTTTCAGTTTGTATGTGTGTCTGTGTGTTTATGTATCCTGGGAGTGTATGCATGTATTTGTGTATATATGTGTGTGTGTGTGTGTATGCAGGTGTATGTTTGTGTGTTTGTGTGTGACCTAAATTGCCCCGACCATGGTGACAAAAAATCGACATGAATTAAAATTAATTAAAATATTCGAGCAATTGTTTGGCCTTACTCACCGCTAACATATATATAACTGGCATTAGATTCTGTGCAGCTTTGCTAAAGGGCAGTGACGGTGATATGAAGGGGGCTTGGAAGGGCTGAACCCCCCCCCCCCCCCCCACACACACACACACAAAAATTGCATAAGTCCCACCTGAGAGCTCCAAGAAAAACAATTATGACCGTGAACATTTCGAGTGTGGTTTGTCATGTTTAGCCAAGCACCCGTATAATTTTCCTCAGCCCACCCACTCTATAAGACCTGGCGTCGTCCCTGCTATGTGGTTGTAACGAGATTGTAATTCAAACGCAAAAAAATATCGCTTTTTTGTGCCGAGTTACCTGAACGATGTCTACAGCAAGCGTCGAGTGGAAATCGTCGCTGAAAACGCGCAAAAGTCAACGCCATCAGCTGTGAACTTGATCTAGCAGCATCATTGATCGTTGATCCTTGATTCTTGAGCATTGATCCACACACACACATACAAATACCCATACACGCACGCACACACATGCGGTCCGCGCACCAGGTAGCGAAATGATTACTTCCTATAGAGGATTGTCTATAGAAGCGATTTTGAAAACTCTCTAGAGCACTGATGAACACACAAACGCATACACACACGCGCGTATACACACTATGAAGAAGGCCCACTTTCACAAGAGGAAAGTATTTACTTGTGTCTGCACTACACTCTGTTTTGCAATGCGTGTTTGCCTATTCAATCAGCAGCTGTAAT
The DNA here is from genome assembly GCA_916048095.2 of Sacculina carcini. Lineage (NCBI taxonomy): Eukaryota > Metazoa > Arthropoda > Thecostraca > Sacculinidae > Sacculina > Sacculina carcini. The sequence goes on from OU696576.1 coordinate 7,091,411, forward strand.
CCATTGCCTACATCCATTCACACGCTGACCAACACTGACATGACCTACATACAGCCAAGCACACACACACACACACACACACACACACACACACACACACACACACACACACACACACACAGACACACAGACACCAGCGTCAGCTACACTCCACTGTCGAATTCACACTGTCGACCTACTGTTGTACACGTGCACACACACACACACTGACACACAGACACACAGACAGACAGATAAGTGCACAGGCTGCGTCGACGCCGTTGAATGCGTTCGCGTCGGCCAATCGATCGACGATGCAAAAGAAGAGCGAGTCCTGGTGGAGGCGGCCTTGGCGCCACTCCTCGCCTCTTTCCAGCCTCAAACACTCACTTTTATCTCGTGCTCTTGCTATTTCGGCCTCAAAATGTGTGCGTTTGTGTGCGTGTATGTATGTGTGTGTGTATGTGTGTAAACACATTTTTTTTGACAATAAGTGTTTTTTTGCCTCTGTACAACATGTTGAAATCAACGTGAAACACACAATAATGGAACAAATGTAGTAATATCCCGTCGAGCCAAGGCTAACTGGACGAGCACATCGGAATAATTTACAACAACGACGATATTATATGTATTGCCACACTAACAATTCAACACGCAAACATCACATTATTTTACGCATAATACACTCAACAAGCGCAAGAATTTCAAACAACATATAATTCATAAACATAAAATCACATGCACACACACACACACACACAAGCTGTTATATATTACCAATCAAGCGATATTACATACTAGCACATATATCATTTGGTGTTATTGTGATTTAATAAGGTGTTATATTAAGTTGTATTTAAACATGATACAAATGATATTTAATAGGTATTTGAATATACACATATGTGTGTATATGTGTAGGTGCTTGTATGTATGTGTGTGTATGTGTATGTATGTATATCTGTGTGTGTTTGTGAGATTGCGTGTTTGTTTGTTTGTGTGTGAATGTGTACATGTGTGTATATGTGGGCGTGTATGGATGTGTGTGATTCGTTAATCTGTATCTTTCTGTGTGTAGGTATATATGTGTGTACATATGTGTGTGTGAGTGTATTTGTATGTGTGTGTGTGTGTGTGTATGTGTGTATGTGTGTGTGTGTGTGTGTGTGTGTGTGTGTGTGTGTGTGTGTGTGTGTGTGTGTGTGTGTGAGAGAGTGTTGATGTTTGCCAGTGCACCCGCGTGCCGTCGGTTTTGACGCAAGGGTGTCACTGGGCCATCGACGCATACACACACACACACACACACACATACACACACACACATACATACATACACACTAGCATAATTGAAGCGCAAATATTGTCAGGATGGCAAACAACTTTTCTGTTCTGGATTGCGGTTGGGCTGTACGCTGGGATAAAATCGATTTGGAAATAGTGAAATAGTTTTTGCATTTACCTGAGGAAGTATTGAGTGGATTGGATATTTACATATTCACTAAATTGAAACCATGGACGTTGATTCTGGAGGTATGGGGGATATATATACCCCCCGACGAATTGGCTGGGGGTATGAATATGCAATTTTATCCCCCAAGAATTCTGCTGAGTTCAGCATGGGTATATTACCATCAAAATCAGCATATCAAAACATTACATTACACGAAAAATTTTATAAATAACTTTAAATAAATGAAAAATTATACTTTACGCAATATACTTTTCATTGAGGTATGTGTACTGTAATTGAATGGGCCTGAAATAGTTGAGCAAATTTTGAACACTAATGCATGATGGCTGTCATCCCCCCGGGCCTCGACACAAATCTACACGCCGTTGATTGAAATTTCATATGTTTGATAATTGATGTATGCATGAATGTGTGTTCGATGCTGCTCTATTGAGTGTGTGAGTATTCATTTGTTGTTTTTATCCTTTCAAGAATACTAAATCTTGTTTTGGGCAGCTTTTGTTGGGTGCGGTGGTGTAGTGGTAGCACACCCGCCTCATAGGCGGTAGGTCCGTAGTTCGAATCTTAGCGGAGGATAATTTCATTGGGCGAATTCTATAATCCAACGGCCCTGTCCACCCAGCAGTAATTAATGGTACCAGATATCGGTCATGTGTTGTGCCATGTGTTCTGGGGAGGTGACACTCTCTAATATGTCTTCCGTCCTTGTGGCGTCATAGCGTGGAGAGGGTCGGTTCTGCGGTGGCAGCGAGCTGCACGGGACACACCTATGTGTTCATAAGCTTCGGCTTCGTCCCGTGTAGAAACTGTCACTTGAGGCTTGTAACCTTTAACCATTTTAAGTAACACACCAGCCTTTAGCTTTACCGAAACTTAGCTTATATGTAGTTAGACTAGCAATAACTAGAATGCATTTTGACCTTGTATTTTGCCGGCTGGAGGCAGCGGGGAAGCTGTGGCGGATCATGCTCACTCCGTCCGTATTGGAGCTGGACACGTCGCTGAGCTGGCGGTGGAAGCTGCTGGTGCTGGAGGGCTGGTGGAGCGAGAGCTGCTGAAGCCGGGGATCTGGAAGAAAGAAAGGCGAGACGACGTGGTCTGTGTGGACGGCGGTCTCGGCTAGCTGCGGCAGGGTGCTGAAGAGCACTGGGGTCGAGTTGTTGTGCCCTGTCGCGGCAGCCGTTGATGTAGAAGACGGCAGGCTGCGGCGGAGCACTGAAGAGCACGGGCGGAAGCGGGAGCGCGGTCGACGCTGGGGCTAGCCGTGTTGTACTTCGCCGCAGTCATGGTGCGCGCCTGCTGGAGGTCGTGGAGTCGGAAGTCTTCGTCCTGTTCATTCCTCGTTTATTTTTATTCCGCGTTTATTTTTCGGCTTGTATTTTCAGTTCAACTTTCAGTTTTGTTTCCTGAGAAACAGGGGAAGATGTGATAGATTAGTACTGGATATTGTGTATGAATGACTATTTTGTATGAGTGCGAGTGAAGGTGCTGTATGTGTATATGAGCGTGCGTTTGAATGGTGGATTGTTCGGTTTGCTGACTGCGCGTGCCACGTGGTGGCGTCATGTTTCGGGAGTCGTTGTGTGAGCGTCGTGTAGTGTGTGTCGGTGTGCGGTGTCTTGTGGGCGCGCGTGGGGCTGCAATGCCCCCGCGCGCCCGTCTTTTAATACATCTTGTTTTTGTTCATTATGTCTGCTTTTACACATATAGCCCAAAACATTTTTGCTTATTTTATGTATACAAATAACTTATTTGTGAGGCATGAAACAATTAAGAAGGCCGCATATAAGGAAATGTTTATGTTCAATAGCGTCTCATTCTGCCAATGTCTTATGCAGCTTGGAAGTAAACACATGACCGGAAAGGTTTCATTGTAGAGTGAAAGTGTATGGAATATGAATGACCCGCATGCAATATATATCAGTTCTTTAATCGTGCAGCAGATTTAGGCTGCTGGTGTTAGGCTGCTAGGCAGCAGATTTAGGCTGCTGGTGTGAAGGGTTTAGCTATAACCCCATCTAGCTCCGCCCATGCGTGGAAGAGAGTCGCAGTCGCTACAATTAATTTAGTGCGAGCTGCTTACCAAAGCTGTTCAGGATTCTACGCGGCGACAGCGTGACAGGCTGGAAATTTAGCGCTCCACTAGACTGTGAGAAACTTCGGTCGCATATGTCGACGTGGACAGAAAAATGGGTTCGTGAACGCCGTGTAAACACTCAGACAGAGAATGACTGAGCAGAATGTAAAGCTTGAATGCGAAGACAAGCAGCGTGAGCAAAAAGTGCGTGTGTGTGTGTGTGTGTCCAAGCGAATAATTGACTGAATAAATTTGTAACATTGACATACACGGCCTCTTTAGGGTGTGCATGAATAATTTGAACACTGTCAGCACGAGCTGGTTGAGAGAATACTAATTGAAATAAAACCTAAGATTTTCTGAGATCTTTTGTTTCGTCAGTAAGTATATTTGGATTAATTGGGCGAGTGTAAGGTGAAAATATTGAATAAAAACTAAACTCTTGAATAGGGCATATGATGCGCACATAACCATAAAGCGAATGTTTTGAAGTGGTTTAAGAGATCGTTGTGAATCAAGTCTTTATTTCCGTGATGTTCTGTTCGTTTTGTGTTGATTCTGTAAATTAATCGCGTTTGTTTTGCTCAAACTGGTCAAATCTTCACAATCGACAATTCTTTATGGTTCCTACGCCATGGATAATCTAGAGGATGTTTTATCTGAATTGAATCGTGAGTTATTTGCATCCTTTGTATTGTTGATAAGCACTGAGGCTAGCTTTATGTTTATAAGGAGTCATAGCTGCCCTCATCATTGTCTGTCTTGTCTTCTCAGCTACATGATTGACTCTGGCATAATGTTGTGGCGTGTATTTATGGCAGCATTCCAGTGTATCATCACTGTTGTCGCTTATGTTTTCATCACATTTCATTCCGAATTAGCCGAAGTTTTTCTCGGTGGCTACATATATATTTTGTCCATCCACTGTTTTCATAACCATTGTTTTAACGGTAATTCAGCCGTAGTCGGACGAGGAATGTTACCGCATAGTCCTTGAGGCCGGCACACCCCATTAACGCTATATCAGCCAAGTTGCGTCAATTGACGCAAAGCAAACTTCAAAACGTTGTGGCTGAAAGGAAATCAATTAATTTTTGAAAATCTGTTGTTCATTGTAATAAATTTGATAGATGATTCATGCATAGTGTATTTTGAAAGAATTTATTTCGAAGTTTCCGATTGAGAACGATTTATACCTAGAACAGGCGAAATGCATCAATTGACGCAAATAAAATTCAAATCTTTTCTGTGCATTTTTCACTGCTGTTTAGCCTATCTTTAATTTGAAAAGACCCAAGGACAAAGATAGGATTCGATTACCATTATAATATCGCTAGAGCTTATAATATATACAAAAATAATGCATTATTTTCCACTTTCCGCTTAGCATATGTTCAGTCAGAGTGACGGTAACGGTGTTTTCACATTTTTCATAACACATTTGTCATACACAGGCCGAGAACATGAAACACACACACACATACACACACAGGCCGAGAACATGAAACACACACACACACACAGGCCGAGAACATGAAACACACACACACACACACACACACACACACACACACACACACACACACACACACACAGACCGAGAACATGAAACACACACACACACACACACGCACACGCACACACACAGGCCGGGAACATGAAACACACACACAGGCCGAGAACATGAAACACACACACACACACACACACACACGCACGCACACACACACACACACACAGGCCGAGAATATGAAACACACAAACACACACACAGGCCGAGAACATGAAACACACACACACACACAGGCCGAGAACATGAAACACACACACACACACAGGCCGAAAACATGAAACACACACACACACACACACACACACACAGGCCGAGAACATGAAACACACACACACACACACACACACACACACACACACACACACACACACACACACACACACACACACACACACAGGCCGAGAACATGAAACACACACACACACACACACGCACGCACACACACACACACAGGCCGAGAATATGAAACACACAAACACACACACAGGCCGAGAACATGAAACACACACACACACACACAGGCCGAGAACATGAAACACACACATACACACACAGGCCGAAAACATGAAACACACACACACACACACACAGGCCGAGAACATGAAACACACACACACACACACACACACACACACACACACACACACAGTCCGAGAATATGAAAAACACACACACACACAGGCCGAGAACATGAAACACACACACACAGGCCGAGAACATGAAACACACACACACACAGGCCGAGAACATGAAACACACACACACACACACACACACACACACAGGCCGAGAACATGAAACACACACACACACAGGCCGAGAACATGAAACACACACACACACAGGCCGAGAACATGAAACACACACACACAGTCCGAAAACATGAAACACACACACACACACACACACACACACAGGCCGAGAACATGAAACACACACACAGGCCGAGAATATGAAACACACACACACAGGCCGAGAACATGAAACACACACACATCCAGAGTTCGGTTTGGCTGTCATGATGTTTGCACTGCACAATTCACTCGCTTCAATAGCTCGTGCTGGTGGCTGGTGATTGGGCGCTGTTTTGATGATCTGCGTTCTTCTCTGATCTTTTCAGTCAGCTGTTGTGACAGCTTCGAGATCAATGATATTCGAGTACAGTTTGCTGCTGTTACAGATTTATATAGATACTGCAAGCATTGAGAGCGCACATATCCACAATGTTGCAGAACACCGCAACAGGTTCAGCGTCGGGATGCACTTTTGGTAGAGAATAGACGGCACATTTAATCCAGCATTATCTACGCCTGATCTGTTCTCATTGTAATAGACGATTATTTCCGGCTTCTTCTTCGATTTCTCCAACAACGTAGTTCCTCTGTGTAAAGTTGACATAAGGGAAACGAATTTGCCTCTTTTTGCCTTTTGGTAAATAACAAGAGTTGACGCTAAATGTGTAAGGATTCAAGGACATTAGATTGAGCACATTTGATTTAACGAATTTCTTCCAGTTTCTCGCCTCCTGTTAAGACAGCACATTACATTAGAACGCTAAAACTAACCTAACCTCAAATCTATAAAAATATAGAAACGTTTTTGTGCGTTTTTAAGCGTTTTTTATATAAATTAGCGTTTTTAATGTTCTTCAATCCTTGCACATTTAGCCTACACCGTTCTTCAACGACTGGAAAAAGCGACTTTCGTGCAACTCTTGCTTCTCAAGATTAGGATAGAGTTATATTTGGGATTGTCGTCTTCAAAATAAAATAGGACGATATCGATTTGCCAATTAATAGATCAAAATGTGAATTTATTAATTTGCCTCAGGGCATAGATGTTTTAATTAAAAACAATTTAAATTTGATAATCAACCGTCTGCGTCAAATGACGCGTTTTGGCTGTTGCAGTGATACAAATATATTGGCTGTTCTAGTGTTAACACCAATAGTAAAATGTTAACACACACACACACACACACACACACATACACACACATCTACGCTCAGTTCACCATACAACACGACTGTCAAATAGCTAATCATGTAACCGGTAATCGTGTGAGTGTATGTCGATGTGTGTGTGTGTGTGGGTAACATTGTATTAATTAGCGATGACTATAATGTTCGACGTTTCCTGTCTCGTGCGGTTTTGAGTTTTTTTTTGTCGGTTTGAGTGTGTTTGTGTGTGTGTGTGTGTGTGGGTGTAAGTGTAAGTGTGTGTGTGTGTGTGTGTGTAAATATGTGTGAACTTGTATGTGAGTGTGTACAGCGTCCTCTAGGTGTAGGGTGCTATGCAAATATCTACTCAACACGTTTTTTCATATGAGCTTGCGCAAGATATTTGTCAAAGTGAAAATATTTCTGTATTCAAACAGAGACTGAAAACTCACTTATCTACCGAATGTTATGATGTGAATTGTCTGAAAATACAATGTGATTACATAGCTTGAGACACCATCAATTAGTATTCATATTTTTTATTAATTACAGGCAAATCCAGTGGCATGGGGCAAGAGTGCAAGTGCACTATTACCACTTTTCGGTGGCCCCCATGTTCCGGAAGCGCCCATGGATGGATATTTGAGAGAAAGAGAGTTCGAAACGAAAATAATAAATAACAATTATCAATACATCCGATAACACTCCATAATTTCACACTCCTCAATAAATAACAACAATCAACAATAAATAAATATATGATTCAATAAATGACAACCAACAATAAATATTAATGAATTAATAAATAAATCACAATAAACAGATAGATATAAATATTATTCAATAAATAGCAACTGTAAAGTGTAATGTGTGTCTGTGTGTGTGTGTGTGTTTGTGTGTGTGTGTGTGTGTGTGTGTGTGTCTGTTTGTGTGCGTGTGTGTGTCTGTTTGTGTGTGTGTGTGTGTGGCTGTTTGTGTGTAATGTGTGTGTGTGCGTGTGTGTGTGTGTGTCTGTATCAGGCTTCAACGCGACCAAGGAAGTGAGCAGTGTGCCGACGGTGCTCAACGACTATCTGCAACATGTTGCACGCTGTGGGCATGTGCAGTTTGCCTGGCCGCGGCTCAAGCCGCTGGTCAAATACAAACTCGACTGTGTAATGGACTCGTACGGTGGCGGTGGCGGTGGGGGGACAGTGGGCGTTGATGGGGGGACGGGCGGCGGCGGTGGGGGAGCGCTCGGTCAGCACTTTCAGCCGCCGGCCATGCCCAACGTGGAGCCGTTCAACTTTGGCGAGCTGCGGACCGACATCCACCTGACCATCGACAATCTTTCCGGGTGATCATTAGCGCTGGCGCTTTGTCTAGCGGTATTTGTACCGTTTTTGCCTTTGTGTGTGTGTGTGTGTGTGTGTGTGTTTGTGTGTGCTTATGTGTATTTGTGTGTGCTTATGTGTGTTTGTGTGTGTGTATATATTTGTGTGTGTGTGTGCTTGTGTGTGTGTGTGACACAATCTGGTAGTTACAGGTATTTACAAGTAAAACATATATTAACAACACTAAACTTGTATGCAGGCAACGTTGCCACGAATGACGGCCAGGCTAATTCGCTGCCGAAGCCAGGCCGTCTCTCGCGGCTTCCCCGAACGTTCTCTAGTTTGTATGTGTGCGTGTGTGTGTGTGTGTGTGTTTCTCCGATTGCATGTGTGTGTGTGTGTCTTTGTGATGTCAGAACACCGTTCACCATTCAGCGACTATGTGAGCTGATCACCGAGCCAATGCGCTACTACAAGCGCGTCGACAAATACATGCGGGCCGTCGAGAAATGTGTGCGTGTGGTCACCGCACTGGAAGAATTGAAAAGGTGTGTGTATGTATGAGTGTGTGATGTATGTTGATGTGTATGTGAATGTGGGGTGTGGTTATTTGTTGTGTGTGTGTGTGTGTGTGTTTCTCTGTAATACTGTACTGTACTGTACTGTATATGTACTGTACTGTACTCAGTAATACTGAACTGTACTGTACTGTGTGTGTGAGTGTGTGTGAATTTCGTTATGAATGATATGCATTGTGTGATTGCGTGGTTTCCCTTCAGTATTGTTTTCCCGGTTGAGTTTTTGGGTGTTGATTGGGTTGTGTTTGTGATCGCATAGTAACTAAGCTGCGGCGTTGTTCTCAAACTATCTACAGCTTTTGGTCGCTTGTGGTACATGGAACCACCGCAGGGTGGAAATAGTGCCTTCACTCCTCCCATGCTACTGGATTTGCCTGTAATTAATACTACTAATAATAATAATATGCTTGGTCAGGACCAGTCTTGCTACTGGCGACCATACAGTCCAGTATGACCAATACAAGCATAGCCCAGTCGGCGTCTAAACCTGTTCTCCCGCTGTTGTACAGAAAGGAGGGTAGTTCTTCATAAGTCCTGCATACGTGCTTCATAAGTCCTTCATAAATCCTTTATAAGTCCTTCATAAGTTCAGTAGTCTTTGATAATCTTTCACTTCACAAGTTCTTCATAAATCCTTCATAAATCTTTCATAAATCCTTCATCAGCTCATGAGTCCTTTACCGTGTTTGATACATTGTCAAATAATTTCATTTTGCACGGTGTTGCTGTGTGTGTGTATGTGTGTGTGTGTGTAATAATAATAATAATAATAATTGCGTTTATTGCAATCGCCCGTATTGCGCTTTTCATTGCAATATCATCCACACTTCACGCACACTCTCATTCACTCATGGATACATATATACACTTTCATACAACGACATGCATATATACAGGTATACATAGAATAAAACATTGAATTAGACATTGAACTACACTGTGTGTGTGTGTGTGTGTGTAGCGGCGAGCGCAACGAGTCGGTGCTGAACGGAGACCAATCAGCTGATGCCGACATGCTAGTGGTGTCTTCCTCTTTGTCGCCATCGCTGGAGCAGCCGCCGCCGCCGACCGCCGGCCTCAACGGTCCTGCCGCCGGGGACGCGGATGTGGCGACATCTAGCGGTGCCGATGACGTCGTCACTCAGACAGACACATCGCAGAGCCGACAACGTGAGTGTGCTGTAGTTTTGTTGATATTGGTATTCAATCAAATCAGTGGTGCTCAACGTTTTTGCAATGTTGGCACCAGTTTCAAATCGGCAGGCAGTTGTCACGCCGCCCTGAATTCTTCATATAGGTATATAAAATAACGAAAAAAATGTGTTTTCCATGAGAAATATAAAGTGTAGATGAAACATATTTTCTAAAATTTTTAACAGCGATTCTCGCACCCCCCAATTAAGAAACCCTGAAGTAACTGAGCTAGTTGATATGGCCAGAGCACTAACGCTTTCCTCATTCAAACACAACGAAGCGAACATGTGTGTGTGTTTTTTGTGAGACTTTGATATTCTTTAGCGTCCCAATAACACGCTCTGAATTGATGCGTTTTTCGAAGAGCAAGCATTGTCGAAAATAACAATAAAAAATTGCAATAAATTATGACCAGTACTTGCAATTTGTGTGTGTGTGTGTGTGTTGTTGTATTGAGTGCTGTTATTTGTATTTGTGTGTCTGTTGTTTTATCTGTCTATTTGTGTGTCTGTTATGTTGAGTTTTGTTGTTTGTATTTGTGTGTCTATTATGTTGTTTTGTCAATCTGAGTGTATGTCGTTGCAGGTCTGTTGTTTTTTCCTCAATACGTATGTGTGTGTGTTTATTTCTGCGTATGTAAACGAGAATGTCTGTGTGTTTGTGCGTATATGTGCTTGTCTGTTTTGTGTGTGTGTGTGTGTGTTTGTTTATGTGTATGACTCTTGTGCTTGTGTGTGTGTGTGCATGTGTATGAACGCTTTTGAGACCTTCGGGTGAAAAGCGCGATATACATTTCTTAATGTAATGTAATGTAATGTGTGTCAGTTCCCGGTGTGGAATCGGTACGCGACGCGCTCAGCGTTGCTCAACAAGAACAACACGACAACGCCGACGTTAGCGGCAACGCCGCCACTTCATCCGCCATCAACGGCCAAATGCCGACTGCGCTCACTTCTCTGTCCGATTGCGCCGACGCTGCCGAGCCGGTTGCCATGGAGACGCTGGTGGCGGCATCTGGCGGCGACCAGCTGCAACATACGGACAGTCACACGCCGTCGCCGCCGCCGTCGCCTGTGCAGTGTGTGGATATGGACATGGAGAGTGTTGATGTGCCGCATACAACTCTCACTGTATCATCACCGCCTCTATCGTCTTCATCAACGCTGACAACGTCTCCGTCGCGGTCGTCGTTGTGCTCGGCGGACGGCGTGCTTCTGTGCGAACAACAGCCGCCGCCGTCGCAGCCGCACGCCGGCGTGTTTGTCAACGCATCCGCCGGTACGTCAACGTCAGCGGCGGCGGTGGCGGTCAGTGGCAGCGATGGCAATGCTGGCTCGAGTGAATTTGTCGGCGCCGGTGAACGCGACGACAACGACATGAGTCTGGACGACAGTCTGTGCGGCGACACAGACGAAACGGCCGCCTCCGCCGCCGCCGGCCGGCATTTGACGCACGGCAGTCGTACCGTATCCGGCGACTTACGCTCGGTGCCGTCCGCTCAGACATCCACTGACGTTACGGCTGATTGTACTGACGTAACGGCTGAATCAGCTGAGTGCGATGACGTAACGGCTGAATCAGCTGAGTGCGATGACGTAACGGCTGAATCAGCTGAGTGCGATGACGTAACGTCTGAATCAGCTGATTGTAGTGACGTAAAGGCTGGCTCAGCTGATTGTAGTGACGTAACGGCTGAATCAGCTGAGTGTAGTGACGTCACGGCTGAATCAGCTGATTGTACTGACGTCACGGCTGAATCAACTGATTGTAGTGACGTCACGGCTGGCTCAGCTGATTGTAGTGACGTAACGGCTGAATCAGCTGATTGTACTGACGTAAAGGCTGGCTCAGCTGATTGTAGTGACGTCACGGCTGAATCAGCTTCAGTTTGCCCAGATGAAAGCAGGGTTGATTCAACCGCTTAATGGTGTAATGAAACGTATGATTAATGATTAATTTGTTGTTTGAGATTAGACAGCTTCACTTGTTCGTTTTGTTTCATATACTCTCTCTTTTTCTCTCTGTTCTTCTCCCCCCTCTCTCTCCATCTGTGTTTTTTTGTAGGATTGTGTTGGATCGGACTTTTTGCATAAGTGTTTTTCGTTGTTGATATGTTTCGCTGTCACAATAACACCGATTTGAACGTGTTTGGCTTGTGTTTTCATTTGCTGCGGTTGCCGGAACTTTTCGCGTGATAATTGAAATAATTTTAGCAATAACAATACATTTGACGAGGCAGTATGGATAATTTGTGAATTCGCAAAGTTCCGTTGTATTCGTAAACGGTCGACCAACAACGTGATACTATCGAATACCTAGAACAATGTGCGGGTTTTGTGAGCTCAGATTATGCTGTGCTTACCCTGAGAGACACTCAATCTGCGATACATCATTTGACAAACATCTAAAAATCCGGTGCTAAGGCGAGGGCACAAGCCTTCAGTGAGAAAGTGTAACAGAATGGCCCGTTATAGTTGTTAAAAACCCGTTGGCACGGGATAATATGGGGACCGAGGAAGGTGACTGGAAAACGCAAGTCCCAAAAAGAAGGAAAAACGCAGGGTCATTTAGGAATTATTTTTGAGAACGTTCATAGGCCAGCACACCAGAGGCCAACGTTCGTGGGATGCCCCGAATACTGTTAGCATACCCCAAAGTAGATTTATGGGTGATTTCAAAGGACAGGTTTTAGTGGGGCTGTACAACCCTCTCTCCATCCATTATTATGGCGGCCCACTTCTTGTTGGTGGATGCGCCGATATGATAATGTACTTGCCCGGGCGTAACTGTGACAAGTGTTGGCATCCCCATTAAACCCTACTCAACGTCGAAGCAAGCGTCAGCGATGCCAACCGATAAATTACGACCACCATGTCGGGCCAAGTTGTCAACGCTCTCGAATATTCTAGCGTATTGGCGAGTGTGTGTGTGTTTGTGCGTGTGTGTGTGTGTGTGTGTGTGTGTGTGTGTGTTGTATAACCTTGAGACCTGCTTAGACTACTTGGTGCATTTCAAGTCACACGTTGACTCGCTATGCCACATGCCCGTCGCTTTTTTACCATACAAAATAAAACCTACGATGCAGACGCGCTATTTTTCTTCTAATGCCTAGACGAACCGCGTGAATGTCCGTTGCCGCTAACCCAGCATTACACCTGGAGCGCTTCAACCAGCTTCTGTTTCTCGGAAAAGTAGTACTTGAGCTTGTTGAGTGTGTCGTCTACCGTATCCTGGTCTGGCTGATCGTTGACCACCTGAGTAGCTGCCACCCACATCTGCACCTCGGACACCTAACACACACACACACACATGTATATCATACACGCACACGCACACACAGAGAGACACTGGGTCGCCTTCACACACACCCACACACGTCACCACACACACACACACGTCTGAATCACCATTTGGCTCGGCTTGGAATGGCTCCCAGTGCCATGTGCCCCCACTGTCCAAATGAGAGTGAAACAGTGACCCACGCTGTCATGGAGTGTCCACACTATCACAAGGAAAGGAGCATCTTGAGGCGGAGCCTAGGAAAAAGATACATATGCGCAATGAACATGAACACACATCTAGGATCAAACACACTACCGGAGAACACTAAACAATACATAAAAAGACACACCTATATATACCTTCTTCCCACTGGCATATCGCAAAAAATATATAATACAATTATTGAAACCAATACCACTGCCGATCGACTTCTGCTAGGAAGACGTGTGCCATTTAAAATAAACTAACTAACGGACACACACACACACACAATGCAGCCATACTCAACACAACAAGCAAATCCAGTAACCCTTGTACCCTAGTTCGCGTACCGCTTGGATTCTTGACAGCTTGATGAAATAGTATAAATACAAACGACGAAATAAAAAAAAATGCATTCAATATTCATTCACACAACTTATTAATAGTTCCTTTAATTTTCCACTACGTTTTTTTCTAGAAAATCATAAAACATAGGCAATACATATGCGTTATTTAATTCTTCACAAGAATCCTCGTACTCCTTAGGAAAAAAGCTCGCATTTCCGGTTAAAATCCCTGCTATAGTTGAACAAGTGAGTGCGTACAGAGTCGCACCAAAGAAACGCTAAGAAATCCCAATCAAACGCGGCACATGACAATTCTGTACCGTTTGTGTGTGTGTGTGTGTGTGTGTGTGTGTGTGTGTGTGTGTGTGTGTGTGTGTGTGTGTGTGTGTGTATGTAGCTGTTTCTCTATCTTAGGACCCCGTATTTACAATAAGCTCTCCCCATAACTGCGTTCTATCAATTCTATCCTTCATTTCAAAAAAGCACTCTAAGAAATACTTCTTAGCGAAATATTATTATACTATACGATTATTACGATAACATTGTTTATACTAGTGATTTATATAAGGTGTAATTTCCTCTTTACTCTCTCCCTCTTTCTCCGTCTATTATTTTATGAATGTATGCGTGTATGCGTGTGTGTGTGCAGCGCCCTAGAAACCCTCTAGGTGTAGGGCGCTATATAAATATCTACCTAATGTAATGCCATGTGTGTGTGTACGAAGTGTGTCTGACTGTACCGTCTCGTTGAGGTCTTCCCATTGCTTGACCAGTTTCTGTGCGCGCAACACCCAGTCGGCGGAGACCACCTCTGCTTTGGCCCTTCTTTCACGGCAGTCGGAGATCTCTTTGTCGGCCTTTTCGTGTTGCGTCATCTTGCCGACGGTATCGGACATTTTGTCCAGGTTGCCGAGCCGAGTGCGAATGTCCTCGTCAAACTCCTACCAAGCGAATTCCAAGCGAAAGCGAATAGTCTTATTTAGCTCACGAAATGCTTCACTTTAAGCTATGACGCCTCATTCCAGCCAGTGGCGAGTCCAGAGTGCAATTTTGGGGGGCTGAATTAATTTGAGGGAGGGGCTGATTTTTTGGGGCAATCAGTCATGTACATGCATCATTATGCAACATGTTTACGATAATGCTTATATCAAGAAATTCTAAAGAAATACTCTTTCTTGACGTCTTCAAGTGAATCTCTTGGTTATGAGGAGTTGATGGAAACATTTCTTTTGGGGGGGCTTTAGCCCACTGAACCCCCTCTGGATCCGCCAGTGATTCCAGCAGCCAATTAAAAACATACCAGATAACTCGGTGAACTCAATTCATCAAGCTCATTTAGTTTAAATTTATTTACAATAACACTTGGAATTGTGTGTTATAATTTGATATTTTTAATCTATTTATTGCAAACTTTTTAATTTTATCATTTTTCATTTCATTTGTATCTTCGTTCTCTTCTTATTCCCAGCGTTCGCTCTGATAGTCGCCATCATAAGCCTTTAGTTAGTCCTCCCGCTATCAATTTATCTCCCTGGTCGTCCAAATCTTTTACATTTTATGGTCCTCGTATATATAACTCGCTTCCCTCAAACATCCTTGAAAAAACGAAAAGTCCTTGAAAAGTCTTTCTCTGTTGCCTTGCACAAACACCTACTTGAATCTGCTTGATCTAACCTACGCTGTAATCTTTTTCCGTTATCTTCAAACTTTTTCCTCATTGTGAATTACTGTGTTTGGCTGGTTGACTCATTTCGGTCTGGTAAATTGTCTGGTCAGGAGAATTCCTGCTACTGGTACTGTGTAGCCCAGTACAACCAGTCTCATAGTCGAGTTGTTGGCGACTAAACCGGCTCCCCCACTGGTTCCCACCAGTGAGGAGGGTGGCTAGACACCTAGCAGGACTAAAAATAAAACCTGTCCAAGGGCGGAAGAGCTACTCGCTAGCCAACGGCCATCTAGCATTTATTTTTATTGTTTTATATCTAATGCTTTTTTGTTTTATTTTTAATTTTCACTTTGTTTTATTTTCTCTATTACCATTATATAGTTTCTCTCTTTCCATTATATTCTCTATTACATTATTCATATATATATATATATATATATATATATATATATATATATATATATATATATATATATATATATATATATATATGTGTGTATGCATGTATGTGTATATATGTGCGCGTGTATGTGTTCGTGTGCATGTTTTTGTGTCTATGTATGTATGCAATTTTGCAAGCACCCATGTACTTTCTGTCGATTTGTGCTCCTTATTTTTGTCCCCATACCGCTCTGTGTCTACATTTTTATTACTCTACTCCTGGTCGCGCCTTTGCCCTCGAAAGTGGGCTATATTATATACATGTTGTTGTTGTTGTTGTTGTTGTTGTTGTTGTTGTTGTTGTTGTTGTTGTATTTCACTTTAGCTGGCGGTTTTAAGTCGTTTTAAACTGTTTGGTTGAATTGTTAAGTTGAATTGGTGGTTGAATTGTTGTCTACAGTTTGTTAAATTGTTGTCGAACCGAGGTGGCAATCCTATTTTTGCGATCCAATGTAGTTGGCCATATAAAAGAAGCTCGCATCTTCATTTATGAACGTTTACCTCCTACAGTGATTTACAACAAAAAATCGAGCAACGAAATTTCAGCTGAAATGAATATAAAAAAACTAATATATGAAATTCAATAGCATGTTGTCATGTGTACACATTGTCGTACGATTCCATAATTTGCACAGCGGCAAAAATGCCAGTCGGCATGGGTAAATATTTTAATGTCCATCCTATGCGTTTCAAGTCTCACCTTGATAGACTTGAGCATTTCCTGAGATTCGGATAGGCTGGCCGGTTTTTTCAATCCTCCTTCGATGCGCGTCTCCACTTCTTTGATCCATGGCTGAAAAACCTTCAGCTCGGCCTGCCAATTGGAATATCGATCACAATTCTCCCTGAGGACGCTGGTACGACGCAAGGTGAATATGCAATTATGCCATCTGATAATTGTGCTGAACTCAGTGTATTGGGTATATTTTCATCAAAATAAGCGTAGCAAAAAGTAACAAATAAACAAATACACGACAAATGTGTGTGGATGCAATTATAGGCAATATATTTTTCATTGAGGTATGTGTTTTGTAATTGACTGGGTATACAATGGTTGAGGGTCCCATGCAATTGGCCAACTGAGTCAACCTTGAACACTAATCCATGATGGCTGTCATTTCCGGAGCTACGACACTTAACCTCTTAACCTTTCTTAACCTTTTTTTGAGTCCCCACTTCTAAATGAGCTATATCTTCATTTTCCACAACAGCGCTGATAAATTCTATAAATTCAGTTGTTACATCAAAGTAAATATCAAGAGGTCATTAGAAACAGAAATAAACGAATTTGAATTGATAAAAACACACATTTGTCCTGTTCTGTCCGACCTTTAGCTTCCCACTTGGCAACTCTTTCATTCCCCACCAGTGGGGAATTCCCCACAGGTTAACAACCACTGACCTAGACGAAGAAGCGATGTTGTTCAATCACAATTGAACTTACCTGGTAATCTGCCCAGTGATGCAGATCCTCAGAGATCTCGCCAGATACGTCCTTCAGCTGGTTATTGAGATCGTCCAGCTTTTCCTTGATGTGCTCCACATCTTTAATGTGATTCTCAGCTGTCGAATTTTCCTTGCCTGAGGTTGGTAAAATTGGTCAATTATTTGTCCGGTGATTACATTAACATTTAGATGTTGGGTCAAATAAAAATAAATAAAATCTGTTATTCAAACAGGACATTATTTCAGCTTATTCTGTCATTTTGTAGGATCGAGATTATTGCTGATGTAGGCTGTGAAATATTTTGATGTCTAAAGAAACATTCTTCACTAGTATCGATAAGGTCTGTGAATGCTGGGTAATAATATAAAATTGTTTTGGTGGCCAATATATCAAGAGATCACACCGTTGAACCTTGCAAAACACCTTTTCGTGAAAATAAAGGAAACTTCTTGCTGAAAGTACCTCCGAGCAGTCGCTCCGATTCTGAGATCAGTTCGGCCAGAATGGACATTTTGTTCTCCATGTCCTTCTGACTTTTGACGGTCATCAAGAGCTTCTCGTCGGACTTGTCTTCGCCGGGGAATTTCTTCAGTTCGTTCAGCTCGCTTTGACCGACCGTCAGCCATTTGAGTAGGTCGTCTTTTTTGTCGGAGAACGTCTGCGCCCAGTTCGAAACACGTGCATCGCCTCAGAAACTTCAAATTGGCGGATTTGCGCAAACGATTTTCTCAGTAAATCAAAGTCAAGTTTCCACATTGTCAATCAAGTCAAGTTCCATATTGGAGATGTGGCTAAAATTATTCCAAAAAATGTTTGTATATTTTTCGCCTATAATTTACCTGCAAATCTTGGGTATATTTGGTGAGAACGGATATTTTCCCATCGGTTTCGTCCAGCACCTTGATGCGGTCGGCAAAACCTGCCACCTGTACTCGCGTAGTTCAATGCATCAACACACACACACACACACACACACACAGCCACACACACACACACACACACACACACACACACACACACACACACACACACACACACATACATGAAGAGGTTATAATCTCTGATATATCCGGTATATATCAATATAAAATATTTAACGATAACAGTGTATTTTCAATTTATTTGTGTTTGTTTTTCATTAATCTAATATTGCTGTCATTTATAATAGTTATTATAATCTTATATTTTCGTGACATTGTTGATTCAATTCAATGTGATTACCAGTTGGAAACCAACTTGAAAAAGCTTGTAATATTGATCACACAAACGTAATAATAAAACATTTATTGAACATTTTATTCATTGCTGGTTGTTGTTACTTATTGAATAATAGTTTATTGGTATGTTGAGTGTTTTTCGTTGTTACACATTTGCATATTTATTCATATTTATTGTTGGTTGTGATTTATTGAGTCAGATATTTATTTAGTTTTGATTGTTGTCATTCATTGAGGAGTGTGGGAGGAGTGACATTATTGAGTTTTATCGGATGAATTGTTTATTGTTATTTATTATTTTGTTTTCGAACTATATTTCTCTCTACATCCTTTGGACGCTTCCGTTACATGGGGCCACTGCAGGGTTGTAATAGTGCTTGCACTCTTCCCATGCTACTTGATTTGCCTGTAATTAATAATAACAATAATTATAATAAAAAATAGAATATATATGTATATATGAACTCAGTGGAGCACACTGACTATTTTCTCCAGTTCCTCTTTCTTGCCCAGCGAGCAGATGTTGCTGATAATCTCGACGTTGGCTGTCAGCTTCTTAAAGCACGCCTCGTTCTGCTCACGAGTCTTGGCCGCCAGTTCGCGTCGCATCACCAGATCTTCGGCGCCGGCGCGCGGATCGTAAATCTCGCGAATGTTGCGCAGCTTGTCGTCGGCCTGGTCCAGCAGGTTGGTCAGCTGCACGCGATCCTCCTCGTACTCCTGCCACGCCTTCTCGTTGTCTGTCAAATGTCCGCGCCAACGCAGACAAACGCACACACCTCAGTCGGCGAGAATTCCTTGGAAATAGACGGCTAGAATTCCTGGCCGCTTTGCTGTTTATAGTTCCTAATCTACAGAGTCTTCACACTCTTGGCAGTGCGAAGTCAAAGGTGGTACGAGAGAAACGGGCTGAAAGGAGGAGTCACAAAACATATCGAAAATATTCGAGAAGAGTGTGTTTGTGCGTATGAGCTTACAGTGACTGTTCCTCGATTCCACCGATTCGGAGATGGCTTAGCGTCAAGTATCATGAGAGCTACATATTAGACCAATTTTCATGTTGAACCTTGGATCAAATTAGTTTTTATCAGTCACAAACGCTGAAGACGACAGAGTCCAAAACCGCGCACACAACAGGATACCCTTAGTTTTGCTCCCGTGGCTAGGATGAAAAATCAAGGTACATTTATGCACGCCTGTGTTTGCGCTGGAGAAAATCTAGAGCTCACTTTTCAGCGTAGTCAGCTTAGCTTTGGCCTTCTTTTCGGTCTCGTGATAGAGGTCGTTGAAGCCTTTCACTTGCTCCTTGAGAAAATCCGGACAGTCGGCCTGTTTCTCCAGCTTCTCGCCTCGTTTCAGCAGCTGAGCAAACTCGCCGCGTTTCTCGTCGATCTTGGCTATGTTGGCCTCCTGCGCCTCTATAAAGCCGGCCACTTGTTCGGTGCTGTCCGGGTGTATCTGCATGCGCCACCAAGTTCGAATGACAAGAGAAATAGTGTTGGATCAGCGTATTCAAAACGAATCAAATCATCACACTCGACACACGTTTGTGATGTTTTTGTGTGTGCATTAAACTGCTAGAAGGTATCAATATTTGCTCGAAGATAGTTTGTGAAATTGTTCATGAAAACATTTTGCCATATAATTTATGAATCGTTTCAAAGATGTGAGAAAAGAACGTTCGTAAGAATTAGACATATAAATTGGCTATATTCCAGTCATTTTATCTCATTTGCATGTGGATAATTTTCGCATATGCATATTTTTCATTCAGAAAGCACTTTGAATATGACATATTAGAGCATCATGTTGTAAAAAAAAATCCCAAATATATTTTTTCATATAAAATTACTGACTTTTACAAATACTTGATAATAAAAATTCGAAATATCCTGCCAAATGGCGATGAAGTTACTACATGGTAGAAAATTATATATTTCTCCACAAACGCAAGACTTTCTGCAAACGCGTTATTTTGAGCGATACACAGCCAATATGTGCCAGCATATGTGAGATACAGATGTTGGAATAACCATCCAAATCACGGCCAAATGTGAAGACAAAGAAAACAGACTCCCACCTTGACGTTGGCGGGATCTGGTTGAACGTTGGCCACCTAGAATCATAGAGGATTACACCATTACACCATTACACCATTACACCATTGACCGACTCATATAGACACTGTGTCAGTCTATGACTAGTCAGACAAAAACCGTTTCATTGCGGCTATGAAAATAACTTGTCATTCACATTCCAGTCAGTCAAATTCACAAAAGATTATCATCACTGCTTTGAGATTACTCTAGAAACTGTCGACTCTAGCTTCTAGATTAGCTCCATACTTGTGAAATATTTGAATTATGCTCAGTAAAGGTGATGGAAAACATTAATGTTGAACGTCCAATAGAAAGATCACACACAGTTGAGTTAGTGGGTTAGTAAAGTATTGTGAGATTTGCAAATGTGCGTCCGAAAGTCTGTACTAATGAACAACTACTCAAATGTAACAAGCTTCCAAGCTTCGAATGCACTTCTATGTGTAGTGAGTTTCTATATGCCACGCACATATATATTGCCGCATATGGAAATACGACAAGGCGTGAATCAATAAAAGCGCACATATATGAACGTATTGTTCTGTGTTCATCATGAGTCGTACAATGACAAGCTCAAAATGCTATTTTATTCTACTGTTGTACAAGCCTGCTATAAACGTGTCGTATCAGTTTTTGTGAACGATTTCGCGACTTTTCTTGAAGTCAAATTAGTGAGAGTGAAAAAGGCTAGAAAGTGCACCTTTGCAGCGCCCACTCCTGATTTTTTGCTCTTCTTGTCGTGATATTCCTGCGTTTCAAGTAGGATTTGTCGTGTTTTGTCAATAGAATACAATATAATGCGATAATTTCTAAAATAGGCAACCGTAAGCACCCGATTAAAATGTTGCATATTCTCCACAAATTTCAACCTCGAAATGGCAGATCATTATGTATTTGTGTACGTGGGAATCTGAAAAGTCATCTGGGAATCTAAAAAAAAACAGTTTTCGATTCAAAAGTGGGGGATGATTATACTTAGATTACTACGGTAGTACACACATTTAATCTAATAAAAACAGAAAGTCGCGAAAAAATATGTAATTTAATCTATACAATATAACACTCGCTTATACATTTTCAACAAATATATCTGATTTAGCAACAGTTGGCTTGAAAGGTGATCCGTGTTTGTTTCAGTCATTTGCGAGGCAACATTAGAAAAAAGTTCATAGAAACTTCTTGGATAGCTTTAGTGAAATATAGCCCTAGAACTTTTATGATCTTAGCAACGTTGGTGAAATTTTAATTTTCCTTACAAATGAAGACCGTACTAGCATTGACTAGCGTCGCTTCGTGTCGCTATAGAAACAAACACAGGACTTTGCCGACAAGAAGCACTTACATCTTCGGTCGATTTTCTGCGAAGATCCTCGAGCAATTTCACCAGAGGAGTGATGTCGTCGACGTACTGGTAGCATCGCGAATACACGTCCACCTTGACCATCATCATCATCACATGCATACATCAACATCGTGCAACGAACAACGAACGTTTGTGCCATAGCGATCAAATATAGACGCAAAACATAAAGCAACAAACGAAACTTGGGCTTTTTCAAGAATGAGTTTTTTTCAGCCAATGACCACATGGCTATCATGCTCTTTCAGAGTCATACAGAGTTTTACATCATACAGAGTTTGTAATTAGCCCTTACTATAACTATTACCTGATTTCTATGACGTAGCGGACATTTGCACTCTCAGTTATTGCTTCTTCACCTGCATTCATTACTTTGTTTTTGACTACTGTCTTGACGCATTCTTTCAGTGGCGGCACCAGGATTTTTCAGGAAAGCGGGACCGAGGAAAAAGATGCGGGCGCTTGGCGAAACATGAGGAACTACACTAGAAATGTTCATGGTCAGGATTTTTCTTTGGGGAAGAGCGAAGGGGGTTCGGCAATTATTTTGGGGAAGACTTCAGTCCCTCCAAGCCCCTCCCCTAGCGCCGCCGCTGTCTTCTTTGTTGTTTCTAGTCAATTGCGCACTATAAACAAAGACGTTTTGATTGTTGTCCTCCACACACAGAGACAACACAACATCACAATCAGTCACAATCAACAATCGCCTTCACAATCAACTTCCTCCTCATGTCCTGAAGCAAAAATCATACTCCTCATTCTCTTCTGCTCTGCACAAATTTTTGCAATTTATGCCCACACCTCTAGCTCCTCCATTCCGACAGCACTAAATCTTGTTCTGTCTACATTCGTTTTTCTTGGTTACCAGTGTTAATGTATGCTGTGATGTGTGATGTGATGTATGTTACTGTGTAAGATATTTCTTTTGCTGTTTTTATACTCGTTTTTCTCTTTTATTATCATGTGTGTAATTTTTGCTGGCTCATTTATTTTCCCTTTATGAGCTAATACTCCTTTATATTGTTAGCACCAGTTTTACTCTTTTACGCGCCTCTGCTCTACTTGGCGCTATATCAAATACATGTTTGTTTGTTTGTTTTGTTTATCGCAACATCAAAAATGACTCCAAGCAGAAAACACACTCACTTTGCGCATATTCTCCTCTATGCCGGGCAGCATTTCGGCGTGGCGTTGGATGAGCGTCTCCAGGCGTTTCTTCTCAGTCTCCATGTTCTGGTCGGACTTTTGGTTGAGCAGCTTAAGCATTTCGTGCAGCCACTGCTTCAGATCCTCCCTCTTCAGGTTTTTGCATTGGTACTGCCAACACGACAGGCTGGTCAGGCGCACACACGCACCGAAGCCAAACAAGCTAAACAAGCTGAGTAAATGATTTATGTTTATCTCCATTGCTTGACTGGAAGAGTTGTAGTTGATGTTGCCACTCACCCGGAACTGATCCCGCATGCGACGAAATTCGCGCGATGTGTAGACTTTGTTGGTGATGAGCTTTTTGCTGCTCTCTTCCAGCGCGTCCATCCACTTGGCCATTTCCTCGACGCGGAAGTCGTAGACCTCTTTGATGAAGTGATAATTTTCCGACCAAGTCGACATGTTCGTCGATGAAGAGTGACCGACAATCGACCTTAATCACTCGCACACGACCAGCAAACCAGCGGAAGGCTCTTTGTAATCGTTCGTCTCCACCAGACTGTTGATTCTACAAGACGTGGACAAAATGGAGACAAGACTTCAAAACAAAGACAGACGTCAGTTGGAACTTTGATCGGACGTTCACCAATAAGTGACCGCACAGTACAAGTGTACACGTCCTGTCAGTGCGCGCGCATACACACACACGCGCAAAATGTGTAGCGACGCGTGCAGGCGAAAAAAATGTTGGCGCTCGAATGAGGTCATGTGTCGCGCCTATGTCCACGCATAGCTGTGACAAATCCGACTTGGCCGAGGTCAGTTTATTTTAGCCACAGCGGTCGGTCGAGCGAGCCATCGGCCACACAGCCTCATACTGACCAACGCTGTCGATTAGACAGATTGCGCTTATACCCGAGCTAGACTACAAAGCTTGAGTGTAACGGCAATAACTGTGTGGAAAGAAATAAACAATGCATTGAGCAAAGGAAGATCATAAAGGCCTCCAGAAGGAAGTTTATCGACGGGATAAATCAAGTGATACATCAGTGAGGCTCCAACTATTGGAGAGATGATCGACTGATTCAGGCGTGTGCCTGTGTCTGTTGTAAATATTGTTGCGATGCCACTGTCGTTTTTGTATGTTGTCTTTTTCTTCTTATGCTTAAGTCTGAATGCTCCGACTGATTTATTTTACGTTTCGCTATAAAATAAAACGTTGTTCACAATCATTGTAACGGGTCCGCATGAAAAAACGCATGCTTATGTGGGTCCCTGTCTCAACGAATTTCGAAAATTATTAGTTGGTGGAAAAATACATGACGATGACGCTGATTCACATCAGTATCTAGCATAAGCCTGTACAGCAGATGAAGACAGGTGTTTATCGAAATAGAACACTCTCTGATAATAGGGCGATATTTGTGGCCATTGTATGCACTGGCCGTTTGCAAACTTTGTCGATATTTCCCGCTGGAGCTTTTAGGACAACAAAAAAAGATACGAACAAAAGTTAATTCCAAACAAAAAAGCAAGTAAGCGAAAAGACACCATAAAAATAGCATTGATAACAATTTGACGTAATATGGTAAACCCGTTTAACTAGCATTTGCCAAAAATCTAGAGTCTAGGTTTAGATTAAAAAAATCGCAACCAGGAGTTATGCTGCGTAAAAATATAAAAAACAGATGGCATAAAATAGCTGAATGAAAATAGCATTAAATATACTAAATTTATACGGATATAATTGAAAAGCTATTGATCAAAGCTGCTATTAGACACAATTAATGCAACAATAGTTTAATAGTTGTCGATAATAAATGTCCATTGGCAAAACAAAGATAATCTTGATAACAAACACGTCATAATATATTGAGAACATGTCATATATTGTCACAGACGGCAAAAAAACTCATAGAAGACGAATTTGGCCGCGAGCCATGAGCTAACCGCGTGCCAACTTGCGTCAAAATCTCCTAGGCTTTGTCGATTTTTTTTGGCATTCATACCAGCACGATATCACCACCTTGAGTTGGTCCGAAATCGACATAATTGAAACACATGGTGAACGCAAACGACGGTGAACTGAACTGAAAAATTACCCCATCGGCACTTCAATGGTGTATCTTTGCTATATCAAATTAAATATGCACAATTGTGTGTGTGTGTTCGTTTGTGTATGAGTTTAAACGCCCAGAGCTTCCAGATTCCATTTCCGCTTGCCTCCAAGAAAGTTCTGTTTAGAGCAAGAAATCACACACTAATTGTATAGGTTATAAATAGATTAAAATCATAGCTATAAATAACGAATCACAAATTACAATTAAAATAAGAAAAACCGCTTGGTCAAACTGATATGTCGGCCCGAGGTTTATTTAGCCAGTGAGTTTTGTATCTTCTGATTCGACAAACAGAGCGGTTTTGTCTCTTAAAGCTTCAATTCTCGCGACCAGCTACAAATATGCCTTGAATCACGTAGATTTCTACTGGGTGGACAGGGGCTGTGGGATTGTATAATTCGCCCAATGAAATTCTGCTCCGCCGGGTTTCGAACCACGGACCTCCCGCTTGTGAGGCGGGTGTGCTAACAACTGCACCACGGATTCCACACATTTGTCGTGTATTGTTACTCTTTAGCTATGCTGATTTTGATGACAATTTACCCAATGAGCTGAACTGAGCTGAACTTCCGGGAGGTATAACTACATATTCACACCTTGAACTAGCAGAACTCCAGAAC
>OU696576.1:7119987-7122487 GCA_916048095.2 Sacculina carcini
GCTGTACCTGTTTTGATGCTGTATCTGTTTGTATGTTTGTGCGCCTAAGAAACATTCATGTATAAAGTGTATGTGTATGTGTGTGTGTAAGCGCACCGTCGTTTTGAATCAGTTTCTGTAGATGCTCAGACACGAGGTTTCTTAGCGCTCGCTTGTACGGCGCACCGAGTCGATGCGGAAACACCACACTGGTGTCCACCACTGTGTCGTGTATCAACTGTCCATCCCACACAGCACACAAACACACGCCTCAAGTGACAGTTTCTACACGGCAAGAAGCCGAAGCTTATGAACACACAGGTGTGTCCCGTGTAGCTCCCTGCCACCGCAGCACCGACCCTCTCCACGCTATGGCGCCACAAGGACGGAAGACGTATTAGAGAGGGCCACCTCCCCAGAATGCATGACACAACACATGACTGATATCTGGTAGCATCATTTACTGCTGAGTGAATAGGGGCTGTTGGGTTATAGAATTCGCCCAAAGAAACTATCCTCCGCCGGGTTTCGAACCGCGGATCTTCCACTTGTGAGGCAGGTGCGCTAACCACTACACCACGGAGTACAATGATGTTATGTTGTTATAATGTGTACATATATCATGTTCGTCAAAGAGCTATGGACATTATGATCGATGGACATTTTTTGTCGTGTTATTCTTCATGTTTTGTATATTGCTTCATATTTTTCTTGTTATTTTTTTATAGAAATATATTCTAAACAAAAAAACACACACACACATACGTGTGTGTTATAGCAACAATATTCAAAGACCTCCTTAGCGTATGGTCAAAAACGTTGATGAAGAAACGCAATCACACGTGCGCCTATAATTTTAAATGAATCTTAATTTAGAATGAAAATGCAAATGCAATTGTAAATGGGTATGCCCGTGTATGTGTGCGTGTGTGTGTGTGTGTGTGAGGGTGTATGTACCTTGAGCGCTTTAAAGTCGCTCTCCAGCGAGTGACCAATCAAAATGGTTTTGTTGCTGCACAACACCAGTAGCACGGCCTGCACATCTGGCAGCGTTGTGGTCACGTGTCGCATATCCTCCTCTGTGATGCCGCTAAATCTACACACACACACACACACATAAACACACACACACACACATAAACACACACACACATGAACAACATACATACACACACACGCACAAGCACAGACACACAAACAGACGTACAATCACACTGACACACGTACAGATAGACAAACACCCACCCACACACCCACACACACACACAAGCACAGACACACACACACAAGCACACATACACACAAGCACACACACAAGCACAGACACACACACACAGGCACACAAAAGCACACATACACACACACACACACACACACACACAAGCACAGACACAATCACAGACACACACACACACACACACACATATACACACACACATACACACACACACACACACAAGCACACACACACACACACAAGCACATACACACACACACACACATAGGGCCAGCTCACCTGGTGTTGTAGTCGATGACGGGGTTGACGGGTCGTACAAACGTCTCGTAAACGGTACGGCCCGTCATATCGACGACGGTGACCCGGGTCAGCTCACAGCCGCCCGTGGTGTAGCACATTTCACAGTCGAGCGCAAACACGGCACGATTGCACACGTCATCGTCTAGAAAACATACACAAACACACACACACACACACACACATACAATAACATACACTAACATACACATCGGAGTTGCCAGTTATGACGATAAATCTGGCGATATCACATAATGCTTATATGTTTATACGGTGTTATCTATTTGTCTGTCTGTCTGTTTGTCTATCTATCTATCTATCTATCTATCTATCTATATATCTATCTATCTATCTATATATCTATATATCTATCTATATCTATATACATCCACGCGTCTAGCTATACTATCGATGCCAATCAATCTACAAGCACGCTGGTTAAACCTGGCCTAACTATCATCCATTTCGTTCGGCATCTGACACACTGCAATAAGTGGGGGTAAATGGGGAGGCAAGAGAGGCCCGGGGCCGGAGGGTTGTGTTAGTCATATTCTACGGCCCATCGACGCACCAGGTTTGTCGAGTGTGCGCTGGTAGCCGGTCATGTGTGCCGGATCGAAGTTATCCGACACATGTACGTCGGCCACACAACAGCCTTCGGCATTGGCCTCCATCTGACAACAGCTGTAGCGTTTGTCGCCTACGCACACACACACACACACGCACACGCACATACAGAGACACAGATACACACACAGTCGCACACACACACACACACGTACAAACACACACACGCGTACACACACATACACAGTCAGACACACAAAGACACACACAGATACACACACACATACAGAAACACACACAAACACACACACATACACACATACAGAGACACAGATACACACGCACAAACACACACGCGTACACACACATGCACAGTCAGACACACAAAGACACACACAGATACACACACACACACACACG
>OU696576.1:7127487-7182487 GCA_916048095.2 Sacculina carcini
GTCCTTTGAGAATTCAGACTAATGTTGGGTCTTTTTGATGTGCGAATCTCGCTTACGAATTCAATAGAATTGTTGCAATGCCTACTGCATTTATTTGTAGAAAAAATGTCAAGAACCAGCGAAAAAATGGAATGTCTCATTCTTTATCTTTACACTCGTCCATTCATTTGTATTTTATTCGTGTATTTTTGCTCTATTTCATGCTGAAAACGGCCATTTTTCTATTTTACTAATGAATTAAGTATACTTTATTCTCGTTTTCCAGTTATTTTGTATTCTGCTTTTTTCGGTTCGCACACCCCTTGTTCTGCTATGCTATTTTTTCTATTAATTCGCCACATACACTTCCAATGCATGAGCGCTTCCATTTGTACGTGTGTGTGTGTGTGTGTGTGTGTGTGTGTGTAGGTGTCTAGATATTTGTGCCATTTACAGGTTACATATAGCAATGCCAATAACAATAACAACAATAACAAAAATTATAATAATATGAGTGGTAGCCAGGAATGGCCGAGTTGGTCCACCTGTTTGTACGCTTCGGTTTCGTTGTTGGGATGCAGCTTCAGCAGTTCGCCGCACAATAAATCCAGATGGCGCTGGCGTACGGCCACGGCCACCTTGCCGCCGCCGCTATCCACTGGGATACGAGGCCGCGCAACACTGGCCTACACACACGCACACATATGGATGGAGCATTATTGACTGATAGAACAATGAGTACAACTGTGAAGGGACTGCGGCTTCTCCGTGGAAGCGGGTGAAAAGTGGGGTGCCACAAGGATCTGTGCTCGGACCCAGAATGTTTCTGATATATAGATCAATGATATAGCAAACGGTCTGGACAGCATCGTTCACCTTTTCGTCACCGACGATGCCAAATTGATGAGAGTTATAGCGAGTACGAGAGACTGTGAACAATTGCAATGTGCCATCGACAAGATTCACGAATGGTGTCAAAGATGGTTGATGAGCCTCAAAGAAACAAAGTGTCATGTCATGAAGTTTGGCAAAAGCGGGAAGAGACCATCTGTGGATTATACACTGGGATGCGTCACGCTGCGAGAGGTGGACAAGGAACGAGATCTTGGTGTGATTATTCAGAATGATCTGTCACCGCAGGCGCACATTGATGACCTTTTCGCCAAGTCGTATAGACTTATAAAAAAAAACAAAGGAGTATTCAACTACATAGATGAGAATATGTTCAGGAAAATCATGATAGCTCAAACTAGGCCAAAAATTGAGTACGCAGCTGTAGTTTGGTCTCCACACGAGGTGAAACTTCTAAAGAAAATAGAAAAGATTCAGAGACTGGCCACTAACTTGGTACCAAACTTGAAATACAAGCCTCAAGAGGACAGATTGAGGAAAATTAAATTACCGAGGCTTGAGGAGAGGAAAGATGTGACTTAATCAACATATACAGATCGGCATAAATGACATGATCAACACAGACTATATCGGCTTAGTTTTTCAAGGAGATGCGCGTAGAGGACACTAAAAAACTGAGGAAGATAAATGGCACCAATTAGACAGCAAAATGGTTAAAGCAGAAATTTGAGTTCCTTCAAATATGGAAGCTAGATGAATTATGGAAAAGAGACGGGACAGCACGAGCTTAGCTCATATCCTGTAGAACAACTAAGTGATTACACACAGACACGCATTATATTACATTAAGACATTTATAACGCACTCACACACCCGTTAGTCTCCAACGCGTTCACACACACACACACACACACACACACACACACACACACACACACACACACACACACACACACACACACACACACACACACACACACACACACACACACACACACACACACACACACACACACACACACACACACACACACACACCTTTCATTTACGTTCACACAGTTGCCAAGCGACAAAAACATCTAGCGTAACGCAGTCAAGATATGCACTGACACATATATACGTCATAAACGTACATATGATTCGTACGCAAAACGGCGCAAGACGAATGACGTTTGTTTCATAGGCAAATTACGCAGCTCATACACACCGTATGCAGTGATTGCAATGTGTGTGTGTGTGCGTGTGTGTGTGTGTGCAGTGGCGGATTCAGAGTGCAATTTTGGGAAGAACTAATTTTTTTTTGGGGGCGATCATTCATTAACATGCATCACTATTCAACATATTTGCGATAATGCTTATATCCACTAATTCTACAAGATATTCTTATTAACCCTTTTAGTGAAACTCTTGGTTATGAGAAGTCAATGGAAACATATGGGGGGGGGGCTTAAGCCCCCTGAGCCCCCCTCTGGATCCGCCAGTGTGTGTGTATGTGTGTGTGTGTAAGTGTTACTCATGCATTCTACGCGGCTCGGTCACGGCTGGGTAAACACGTACACGTAGGAAGTGAATCACACACAAAACACACACACACACATACAAACACACACACACACACACACATACACACACACACACAAGACGAACAGATATATCAACGAATCTGAGTGGAAAAAGTAATCGGAAAGAAATAACGTACGCAACACACCTGACAACTCATAAAAATTCATGCCTATGTGTAACACTAACGACATATGACATACGCCACACACAATATACGTCACACTTGAAGACACACTGTCGTGCAGGCCAATATGTCATCATCACTCTATTGTCTGTGAGTAATATACTTCTTAGAACGTTGTGCGTCGCAACCGATGTACACACACAAACACACACACACACACACACACACACACACACACACACACACACACACACACACATGCACAAGCACCAACTGTAGTAGCATTGTGAATATGAAATTCGCAACAATAAAAACATTCGCAACACGCTGTAAACGTCGTAATATTACTACGTTATATTACGTAGTATAGGCGTAATATTACGTCTACCTACCATTACGCCTACACTTCGCACCAGGCCCCTTTCTCACTTTCCCTTTACTAACCTAGCCTCACTAGCCAAGCCTAACACGACCATACCTAACACTAACAAGAAAGAGAAAAGCGGGCCGGGACTGGAGCGTAGGCATAATGGTACGTTGGCGTGATATTCTGGTTCCCATCAACGAATCGACACGCAAACAGTGCCAGGAGGAAAATGTGGGGAGGGAGGGTGCTTGGGGGGGTTGAATCCCGCTCAAGAATGTGCCAAGCGCCCCTCCCCCCAAACACCCCCTCCCCAACCCAGAAATTCTGATCATAACCATCTCCAGTGTGGTTGCTCATGTTTCGCAAAGCCCCCGCATCTTATTCCTCAGCTCCCACTGCTGCAAAAAAGCCTGGCGCCGCCACTGCCCACATATTACGTTGCACATCATACACAGACACACAAACACACCATGGCTTGCAGCCTGGGGGTAAATTGACCCCTGGGGGGAATTAGCCCTGGGATAATTTAGAAATGTATCGGGGGTAACGGAGGAGAATATCTCCAGTGTTGTATTTTAATCACGTACATGAATGTTGCTGACATTTCGTCAAAGGGCTAGCAAGCTGAAAACAGTTGGGAACCACTGACACACACACACGCACGCACACAGAATTGCATCAATACCACATAAGGATTGGACCGAAACGTGCGCGCAAAGCATATTGGAAACCACAAAACGGCAACATTCACCAACACTGCAATAAAACATGAATTCCAGGAAGGTGGCATATTCTGTGGGCAGGCAAGGTGTGGCAAAGCGAACGTGTCTGTCTGTGTGTGTGTGTGTGTGTGTGTGTGTGTGTGTGTGTGTGTGTCTGTGTGTGTGTGTTTGTGTGTGTGTGTCTACAAGTGTGTGTGTGTATGTGTGTACATGGCACACCCAACCAGCCAAACCTCACAGCTCACAGTAGCGCACCACAAACACGCAACTAAACGCATATATTACACAAAGTATACTTTACGTACAATATTACACGTAATTCATCGAATGTGACACATTATTTACGTAATATATTATGAATGAAATGATATATATATATATATATATACGTGTAATTTTGATGCACGCGATACATTACACATAATAATGTATTCCTCATAGTCAAATTGCATGCAATATATCTGCCATGTTGCAAGATGAAGAGTACTCACCACTGACGGCTGATGAGCCACGCGACCACCGTGCTTGTCGACCGTACGAGCGACAGTCGACGACTGCTGGCTGGCTGCTAGCGTCGAATTCGACGAAGCTGAACCGGCGGCAGGCTTGAGCAGTGCTGCTACGTTGGGCACGTGAGCCACACGGCGTTTCTCTGTACGACAAGCGGCCAGCACACAGAGACCGCCGTGTGCACCAGTGACAGTCAGAAAAGGACAGCAAACAGTGGTAAATAGAGAGCTACAAGTTGTACAGGATATACGATAGAGAGACGAAAGACACGACCGCTCCACGGCGAGTCGGCGGCTTGAATGAAATGATGAAAGGAACGCGGACGCCTAGGACGACGACGCGCGAGTCTAACTAACTCACAACCAGATGGAGACACACACACATACACACACACACACACACACACACACACACACACACACACACACACACACACACACACACACACACACACACACACACATGGGACTGTGGCAATGGCACACGCAGGAGTGTATTTGCAAAAGTTATTTAAAGGTAGTAACGGCCAAGGTCATTTCGATGATTGCGATAATTGCATTTTCACTTCGCAAACTATACAAACAAGCTTGCTGCAATTTTGAAGAAGAAAAACAAACGTATGATACAGCATATACAGATAGCTATAAGGTTTGTGTATATAATACGCGACACAATATGGAGACGCCGCGTTGGAAAACAAAGCTTGAAACATAGCCCGATTAGCTATGACCTCGATGCGAGAGCATAATTGCGTCATTAATGCCGCTTGCGTCATTGGTGACGCATAAGGCCGCAATTGAACGGTGCTTAGATTGACTTGTTGCATTTGCAATCCACGCATCAGACCAGTGGTTCTCAACCTGTGGGCAATTGTCCACTGGTGGGCAATGGAAGAGTTGCCAAGTGGGAAGCTAAAGGTCGGACATAACAGGACAACTATGTGTGTTTTTATCAATTCAAATTCGTTTATTTTTGTTTCTAATGACCTCTTGATTTGAACTTTGATGTAACCACTGAATTGATTGAATTTATCAGCGCTGTTGTGTGGAAAATGAAGAGATGGCTCATTAAGTAGTTGGGAATCAGAGAAAAAAAGTTAACAACCACTTCACCAAATCAACGCAAACATTATACACAGTTTCATTCCACCACAGTCGTTTGAACAATGTCAAAAATGACAGCCAACTATACAGAGAATGACATGAGGCAAAAAGCTATCGCTCTGAAATACAACCCAACACACACACACACATTACATTAAATTAAATATATATTTATATAGCATCCTACACCTAAAGGGTACTAGGGTGCTGCACACACACTTGCACACACACTGGCACACACACTGGCACACACACACAGACAAACACACATTATCTTCAAGAAAATTCACCATACATCTTCGAGACGACATCTTCGCAGGTAAACGCTCCCTCACAAGCAGCACACACACACCCACCCACACACACACACACACACACACGCCTATCACATAGACATACACACACACACACGAATAATACAATACACAACTCACATAGGTACTCTTTTCACGAATAATATCGACAAATTCGGGTGGCATGTTTACACAGCAAATGTTTATACTCAGCTGAACGATGTGTGTGTATGTGTCAGTTTGTGTGTGTGTGTGTGTGTGTTTGTGTGTGTGTGTGTGTGTGTGTGTGTGTGTGTGTGAGTTTGTGTGTATTAATGTACATATCGTAAATACGTGATTGGATCGATCATAAGAAATTACGAACGCCATTTTGAGTATCTGTGTGTGTGTGGGTATATGTACTCCCATACCAACATACCACACTTATACGCATAATCTGCACACACACACGTATACTTCACAAGGACAAAGTGTATGAGCGTGTGTATGTGTGTCAGTGTGTGTCTGTGTGTGAGTGGTTGTTAAGTAGCGTTGCCGAACTGAGTAACACGCCGAACGGAAACGCAAAACGAGGAACATGTCTGATGAAATAATCAAGGCACTGTGAGCAATAGCAAGTTTAGTTGGACTCCGTGGTGTAGTGGTTAGCACACCCGCCCCACAAGCGGGGGAAGTCCGTGGTTCGAAACCCGGCGGAGAAAAAGTTCTTTGGGCGAATTCTATAATCCAACAGCCCCTGTCCACCCAGCAGTAAATGATGGTGCCAGATATCAGTCATGTGTTGTGCCATGCATTCTGAGGAGGTAGCCCTCTCTAGCCGTCAACCGTCCTTGTAGCGCCATAGCGTGGAGAGGGTCGGTTCTGCGGTGACAGCGAGCTGCACGGGACACACCTGTGTGTTCATAAACATTTAAAAAAAGTTCCAGGGAGCCAATAGGAAGCGCTAAAGAGCCGCGGCTTGCCGAGCCCAAAACTAGAGGCTGCCGCTATATTTTTCCACCAGCTGGTCAAAATTGTTGAGGAGACACGGTAAATTTTATTAATAAAAAGAGAGCCAAGTAACGTATGCACATCACTGGTAAGTAATCACTAAATTTGGGAATTTTAATGTGATAATTTTTGAAGTTTTATATTTGCATTATGTCAGTCATTAAATATGTTGTCAGACGCCCTAAATTGTCACTAATTTTTCAAGGGATATGTTAATTTTGGCCTGTTTCGTAGATTATTTGCTTTTAAAGCATGTCTCTAGCGACATTACATTGGGGGGTACCCTTAGGGAGGCGAAAATTTCGTAGTGCGTGGCGAATATTTTACATCGATTGGGCCCATCCGATAAGGTAGAGGTGCAGTGGCGGCGCCAGGATTTCTCCAGTGGGGGCTGAGGAAAAATATACGGGGGTTTGGCGATACATAAGGAACTACGTTGGGGGCTTCAGGGGACTTGGTACATTTGGGGGGGGGGCTGAAGCCCCCCCTCTGGCGCCGCCACTGCAGGGGCGCCATTTTGGACTTTTGCCCTGTCTGGGATATAAATGTTTTCGAGTGAGCAGCCGATTTGTTGTGTCGATCGAACTGCGACTTGTGACCAGCGGACACGTTTTTCTCACATGCAATGCAAAACATACTGTTGCCATCGAATATGTTCTTCCGGGAAACACTTCGACTTCACGTTGAATTCCTTCAACCACTTTGAGCGTGACAACACAGACAACGCCACTTGAGTAATTTTTGTTGAATAATCTCCGAAAATGTAAATACACTCTCGATGTCCGGACTTGAGGAGCTATCAGAAACGGTGTCACATTGGGCGGGAAATTACTGGCACCGCCACTGCTCTTAAATGTGCACGTGCTTGTCAATAGACGAATGTGTGTGTGTTTATGTGGAAAAAATCACACACACACACACACACACACACACACACACACATGCTAAATATATATATATATACAAACACACCCAAGCTAAAAAAAGCACACACAGACACACATACAGCAGCCAGCGACAATGAATCGACAGTAAGAACACTGACTGTGCATGTGAGAGGTGCGTGATGAGCTGGAGAACAATGGAGGAGGAGGACCGGCCACCGTGGTGTTGGATGCTGCACTGGAGGCGACAGTGGAGGAGCCACGAGATAAATCTCCCGCACTGGACCGCTGTTGTTGTTGTTGTTGTTGTTGTTGCAAAGCTGCTATCTGTTTCTCTTGCATTTCAATAAGACGCGACCAGCGTGCGTGCATCGACTGATTGATTGGCCGTGAATCCAGCACACACACACACACACACACACACACACACACACACACACACACACACACACACACAAACGTACAACACAACCTTTAGGCGATACTCGTAGCTGAGAAACGCAATGAAAAATCAAGCAAATTAAGCAAATCAAGCAAAAATTAAATAAAAAATTAATTAATTTAAATTATTTAAAATAATTAAGTAATTAATTAAAAGACGGCATGTATTGAAATGTTGCAATCGTGAAAAGCACGTATTGCAAGTGAACTGATATACAATGATGTCGCTACAAAGCTGAATATTCTATCATTCACTAAATTCATTCATTAAATTCGGTCGCAGAATAAATAATCTTGCACAGCTGACACACAAACTTAATTTTGCAATCACATACAGGAGGTATATTATTGTACCAGGTCTATTGTTTCACAGTGTACCCCGGATAAAAGAGTTGTCGAGAGCGGAGAAAAAGTATCTTAAAGTCCGGGGTAAATTTCACGTAAAGTATAGAAAACGGACCGGAAGAAATACTCTCTTATAACCGGGGTTCATTAATACCCGAGGTAAACTGTATTAGGTTTGTTTTTGTCAAGAACTCTCACTGATAGTCATAATTGGCAGTAGCCCACTAATTAAACGAGGAGAAATCACTACTGAAATAATATATATGTATGTATATT
Source organism: Sacculina carcini (assembly GCA_916048095.2). Lineage (NCBI taxonomy): Eukaryota > Metazoa > Arthropoda > Thecostraca > Sacculinidae > Sacculina > Sacculina carcini. The sequence goes on from OU696576.1 coordinate 7,135,937, forward strand.
GAATCATGTAAAATGACACAACTGAAATCGGAAATATTCTTACAAATATCTGAGTGGAGTCTCATTTTCTTAGTGACAATAAATGAATGAATGCATCCCTAGAACTCTCTTTTAAAAACTCTTCGAGAAAACATTGTTGGAAAACTTCTAAGAGCCCGATAACAGTCGAAATAATCTGTGATATGTGCCAAGATGATTACAAACGGTGAATTATCAACTCATCTGACACACCAACACCAAACTCGACCGAGAATATTTATATAGAACACTGTGTGTGTGTGCGTGTGTGTGTGTATCAGAAAGATGATCCTGTATTGTTCGCCGACCTATGCAATCAATCATATAGCTTGACCGGAGCGAACAGAGGACAACCCATTTCGTCAGCCCAAATCGCGCCACTTTATCAAGGCCAGTGATATAATGTTGTGACGCCAACGCAAAACCTTGACACAAAGAAACCGATGACAAGACTTGGTCGGCTCTCTCCCTCCCTCTTCCTATATGTTCCTCTTCCTCTCTCTCGCTCTCTACCACTCCCAGTTTCCACAGCACAAGACAAGCTCAAATCAAAACACACACACACACACAGCTCGCATGAAAGCTCATGTTCCGTGTTCTTTTATCATATGCCGGCGGTCATGAAGGAAATTATGACAACAAAAAACGAACGAAATCCTCAGTTACTATTCGTCTTCGTCAACGCTCAATTTGCTCTTAAACTTCACTCGTTGTCATGCTAAATTTTGCAGATTTTCTAGTAGACAACAGAAAAAAAGCAACGATCGAAATCCACTGTCTTCAATCAGCCTTCCAAGTCAGTACAGCTGCCTTTCTTTCGTATTTTTGTTTTTTATATAAAATTTTGCATACAATGTTCAATAGGGCAGCTCGAATTGAGTTATTTAAGTGTTTTTTTTTCATCCAGCCTTTCCATTAACTCGCCAGTTTGTTCCTACAACAGTTTTTCAGTAATTTACTCCACGCCTCAACACATGCACAGCAAGCCATATTCTGCCATCTCACACATCTAGTGCGTGCGTACATTTTCACCGTGAGTCCTGTCATCTGAATTAGCCCCACACCAATAAGTTCTGCACATCCAGTGTCCTATCTAACTACTACACACATATACATACACATACGCATCCTATGTCTGAAGACATCTATCAAACGCCCTAATAGCCTAAATCGTTGTGTGTGTGTGTGTGTGTGTGTGTGTGTGTGTGTGTGTGTGTGTGTGTGTGTGTGTGTGTGTGTGTGTGTGTATGTGTGTGTATGTACGTGTGCTGTAATACAAATCGTGCAAAAGCAATTGCATTGAGCCAGCAATTGGAGTGAGCACGTTCATGACCGACACACGAATATAAACCAGGTTAACTAGCAATGCGTCGTCACCTCCCCTCACCCTCTATCCGCTCCACTTAGTCTCACTCTTTCTCTCGGCTGCGTGTAGGTATGTATCAATGTGTACATGTGTGTGTGTGTGTGTGTGTGTGTGTGTGTGTGTGTGTGTGTGTGTGTGTGTGTGTGTGTGTGTGTGTGTGTGTGTGTGTGTGTGTGTGGGTGTATGTTGGTAGGACGATAAAGAACGAAATCAAGTACGAGGTCAGCTGGATGGACACATTCAGAGCGCAAGCAAATGTACGATACAATAACAATTGATGTAGTGTATATATATATATACACACACACACACACACACACACACACACACACACACACACACACATGAACAATTATAGATTGTAAAGATAAAAAAATCAAAGTCCTTTATGGCTTATGTGAATAAAAATGGCCAATGGCGCATGTGTGCGTATGTATGTGTGTGCGTGTTTGTATGCGTGTGTGTAGTGCGTGTAGCAGATATGAAAATGATTATAAAAAGGAATAGCTTGATAGTAAAACACTAATCGCCATAACACATCAAATATTTACACCTTCAAAATGACATTCTAATTGTATTCTGAAAATAAACAACATATTTTGTTTGATTGCAAAATGTGAATTTTGTTTTATATATTTCAATTGCATATTGATCTATTTCTTCCCGGCGCTAAAAATTACAATTCTCGTGAATTTTTCAATATCACGTTTTAATATTGTATTTATTTCTCAAAATCCTTGATTCTGTCTCTGTGTAATTTCTGCTCGAATTTCGTACAATGTCCGACTGATACAGACTGGTCGGTGATTTTGGATTGCGCAGGCGTTGACACAGCCACAGCGCCTGAGCTTTCTAGCGGCTCAGTGGTAGCGTACCGGCTTAGTAATCCAAAGGTCGGGGGATCGAACCTGGCCAGATCCATGAATTTAACCCAACCATTTCGCAGGCACCAAGAATGACCAGACACACACAAAAATACAAAAACAATATTTAAAACCGAGCGCCATCTATACCAGTGGTTCTCAACCAATTTCAGTGGCCGCATGATGGAAAATATAATAATACAAACGACTTACTAGCAAAATCTATTTAAGAGGAATAAACCAAATGTGATTTTCCATTAAAAAAAACATAAAACATGGGTAAAACATATGAATTGTCTTTAAAATGTTATAGGAAACCTCGAATCTCTTAGGAACCCTACGTCGAACACTCTAGGAGTGTTGAGAACCCCTGATCTATACACTCACAAGCCTGAAAACCTTCATTAAACTCACCAAACCTGCAAACCCTCATTATCGACCCATAACATTGGGTGCAATCCCACCTGATCCGACTGATACGATAGAATTTGCGACCATCATCCGCCTCGTAGCCGAGTCGGTAAGACACACGCTTTGTGCGCTAGAGGTCCAGGGTTCGATTCCCTAGCGAGGTAAGACCGTTGGGTTCGTTTCTCAAAGGCATAGCTCAATTGCCGCTTAGCGGGTTTCGTGTGCGCGCAGTCGTGCAGTTTTCTGTGCTGGCCGTGACTGTGATATAACCTGTGTGTGTGTGTGTGTGGCGGGTGAACCTGCGGTGTGCCAGCCGGGGCCGTGAGGCTTTGTCCATGCAAAATTACACGCAAACATTAGCCTTCTCCACTGCTGTGTTCAAATGCGTAATTATCCTAAAATATTATCATGACCTGACTGACCTGAGCCAAGGAGACACGCTTGGCTGGAGGACGACCGCCGGCCGTGGGCGCGCGTGCGACAGTGGCGGCGCCCGAGTGCGCCACGCGCTTCTTGCCGCCGCCACCGCCACTGTCACCAGCAGCCACACCGTCGCAACACAGGCGGCCAATCTTCTCGGCCATTTGCATCGACTTGTCCCGCTGTTGCTTCAGCTATTTAAAAAAACAAAAACTTCAGCTAATCAATCAACACACATACAAGCACACATACAAGCACACACTAGACTTGTTTTACTAAGCTAAGCAAGACTAGTGACTAGACTTGATTTCGACTAAGTGTATGTATATGTGTATGTGTGTCTGTGTGCGTGCATGTATATGTATGTATGTGTATGTATGTATGTATGTATATACTCAGATGTTCGTGAAGAGTTTAGGCTCAATTGACATGAACAGCCTATGCGGAGTATATTATTGTGTTTACTGTTGTTGTACTGCGTGTTGTTGTGTTGTAGTACTGTGTCTACTCTATGTGTTGAGAATGACAGATGAATTTACTTTACTTTACACACACACGCACACACACATATATATATATATATATATATATATATATATATATATATATATATACATATGTAGACACATACACACACAATCTTATAATAGTTTATGAACCACTAAAATGGGTATATGAGATATTTGAGTATCTGGTCAGCCTATAATCGTATATGTGTGTGTGTGTGTGTGTTTGTACTCACAGTTGTACTCACAGTTGTAGTTTACAGGAAATGAGCAGGGCTCAGGCTGTCCTGTCTCCATACTCACATTTATCTAACCTATGCTTGAACTGTGCTATACTATTTGATTGAACTATTTCCTTACCAAGACGGTTCCATATATCTATACATCTACTTGGGAAACTGTACTTCTTTATATCGCTTAATACCCGGGTTTGCTGTAGACATTTATTGTGTCGCCTATGGTCCCTCGTACTCCAAACCACCCAATCTTTCCTATCCTATCGTTCCATACCAATACTGCGCTTGAAAACGTTAATTAAATCCCCCATTAACCTTCTATTTTCCAGTGACGACAACCCAATTTTCTCTAGCCTTTTTTCATAATTTAACGAACTCAATGATGTTAACAGCTTAGTCGCTACTTTTTGTAATTTCCCTAACCTAGCGATATGCTTTTTATCGTGTGTGTGTGTGTGTGTATGTGTGTAAATGTGTATGTGTGTAAATGTATATGTGTGTAAATGTGTGTGTGTGTGTGTGTGTGTGTGTGTGTGTGTGTACATGTGTATGTGTGTGCGTTTTGTACAACACTCACGTTGTCAATATCGGTGGCAGGAGTGGTGGAGAGAGCGTGTGAGGCACAGCCGCGCTCCCACTCTGCCAGCAACTCGTCCAAACAGTGCTCGTCATCGTTGACGTCATCGTACAAGTCGTCACAGTCAATGACGTCATCGATGACGACGTCATCGTTGATATCGTTGTTATCAGAAGAATGGCGGACTGATTGGACACAAGCAAAAATCAGCGAAGGAAAAGTCAATGAAAAACCACAAATACAAATCTATTTTGTCAAGGTTTAAGAGACCCTTTTCTCAGTGTAAATGTTCACATTAAAAATGACGGATCTCTTTGAAAATAATGTGGGAGTAAGTGTTTTAGCGTCACTATGTTGTGATGTCTGATTTGAAATTGAATGAAAGCATAAATAAAATTCGAAATTCATTTGCATTTGACCAGGATAAATATTTTCAACTATTGGAGGATGAATTCGATTGGTATTGGTGATTGCTGAGTTGAAAAAAATAGTCATTAATAAAAATACTTGCACGCAGAACGCTTGCCCAAAGTTTAAGGGGTCTCTTAAACACGGTAAAATACGGTACACATACAAACACAAACACACACAAGCAAACACACACACATAGATACAAACACACAAGCACACACATACACACACACACACACGCACGCACACACACACCTACACAGACACACACATAGACACAAACACACACACACACACACAAGCACCCCCAAGCAAACACATAGACACACACACAGACAGACACACACACACACACACACACAAGCACACACACACACACACAAACACACAAACACACACATACACACAAGCACACACCTGGTGGCAGTACGGTGTTGGCGCCTGACACCGCCACCGCCACACCAACACTATTGTCCTTGTTGTCGTTGCTAGAACCAGTCGCGGACGCATCTTTCGCCACACTACCATCACGACTACCACCATCACCGCCATCATTGGCAACAGCGGCGATGGCGGCGCATCGGCTGCGTTTCTTGTACGACGACCGATCACGATCACGATCGCGATCGCGCGACGTCGACGAATGCGATCCATGTCGCCGGTGCCGGTGGTGGTGTTCTTTTTGCCGATGACTGCCGTCGACGGATGACGATGAGCGCGACGACTTGTGACGCCTCGAATGCGACGATGAAGAAGCCGACGCCGACGCCGACGCGCCGCTCGAGTGCCGCCGTTTGTGGCTTCGATGTTTGTCGGTGTTTGTCGTTGTCGTCGTTGGCGACGTCGTGCTGCTGTTGTTGTCAGCTGATGATGTTTGTCGATGATGTTTGTCGGTGTTTGTCGTTGTCGTCGTCGTCGTTGGCAGCGTCGAGCTGCTGTTGTTGTCTGTTGATGATGTTTGTCGATGAGGTTTGTCGGTGTTTGTTGGGCCGTTTGTGTTTGTTGTCGTCGAGCCAGTGGCAGCATGCTCCGACAGCTCCGACTTTTGTTCGTGCCGTCGACGCCGTCGGCGATGTTTTTCGTCATGGTGACTGCTGCCGCTACGATGATGACTGCGGCTTTTGCTATGGTGGTGGCTGTGCGAGCGCTTAGTACCACGACCCGTGCCGGAGTCGCTTTTGCCAGCGTCACACGGCCGCTTATGGTCGCTGGCCTGGCCGTTGGCGGCTTGACTGCGCGTCGCGTCGGCTGACAAACCAGCTAGAGCCTCAGTCTTAGCGGTGACAACAGTAGCCGAAGACGTACACGCGGCTTCAGTATTGCCGCCGGCGGTAATTTCAGCTTCAACTTCGGCTTCTGAAGACACGACATCCACTTCACCAGCGCTCAATGCTGATGGCGTCGATTCGTTATCGTGTGTGCAGGCATTCTCGGCGGGCGTGTCTGTCTCGGCAGCGCTGTGAGCCTGCTGCTGCTGCTGCTGTTTGAGGCCGGCCGCAAAACTTACGGCGGCCGTAGTGCGGCGCAGCTTTTGCGGTCGCCTGGTCGGCGGCAGAGCGCACGCCAGAAACGGCAGCCCGCCGCCGCCGCTCGACGCAACACCAGCAACAGGCACTTGTGCTGTCTCAGCAGTCGATGTGGAAACACTGGCAACGCTGGCTGACGAAGCAGCGATGCCAGACGCCGCCGGACAGACAACACGCACGCCAACAGCGCCAGCACAGCTGCTGGTACCGTCAATATTGACGCTCGACTCACTCTTACAGTCCACATCGATTACAGACACACACTGCGCACTGTTCGTGTCACCATTGACTGCGTCAGTGGAAACCACCTGCTCCACTGTTGCCTCGGCGCCCACACACGCCGCCACGGTGAGCGCCGTCGGCCGATACTCGGGCACCGGCGTTTGGCCGGCCACAGCAACGACGGCATCAACACTGGTCGGCTCGTAGACGTCGCCGTCGCCGGCACCTGCCGCCGCCGCCGCCGGCGACGTACGGCCACTCTTGCTGGTCATTAGCTGCTGCTGCTGCCGACGCCACTGTTGGTGACGTCGCGCGGCCGCCTGACGCGCCGCCAGCCGACCTTTCTCGCGCGACGTCAGCCGCACCGGCCGCCGGCCCTCCGACATTATCTGCTCGAGCAGATCGAAATCGCTGGCCGTCTCGCCGACAGCATCGGCCTCCGCTGTCGCAGTCGTAGTCGTTGTCGTTGTCGCCGTTGCAGCACCAATAGCCTGCGAGGCGCCGCCGCCGCCGGCCGACGACGATGATGCTGTGCCGACGCATACGGAGCCGGCCGGCGCGTCAGATGCCGGTCCGGCGGCAGCGGCGGCGGCGGCGGCGGCAGTACCATCATCGTCGTCTGAGAAACGCGCCGGCGACGCGTCAACACGTCGCCGCAGATCCTTGAGCGGCGTCGGCCGATAAGACATGGTCGTATCGACGCAGAACACTGTGGAGCGGCATCGCGAACCGCCGCCGCCGCCGTTGCCGTTGCCGTTGCGACCATGCGAACGCTGTCCGTCGAGTACGCGATCGACAACGCCCGATACGGTGTCGGCAGAGAGCGTCGGAGTGGACCCGGCAGCGGCGGCGGCGGCGCCCGTGTCGTTGCGCAGTGCCTTCAGTACAGCACGAGTCACGTGCTCGACCAGGTGGTCGTCGGTGGCGGCTGCGGTGGTGGTCGTGTCGGTGCTGACAGCCGGGTCTGCTGCAGACACGCATACAAACACACACACACACACACACACACGAACACATACCGTAAAATATCTCAATTTCATCATATCATCATATGTATTTGGTCGCACACACTACACACTAAGTCCATACACTAACAATACATTAAGTACAATGTGTGGCCGGGCACAAAGACACCGTGACGGTGTGTGGTAGCCTCAGTTCGAGCTGCCCTATTGAACATTGTATGCAAAATTGTATAAACGTATAACAAAAACAATACGAAACTTATGATATACAAATACACGCCGTATATGGTTATCAACATAGATAGATAGCATGTAGTGAAACTGTAATGAACATTGTAATATGTTGTAACAACGTATATTGACAATTTTTTTTTCTTTTTTTCTTCAGTTATTTTCAATTCTGTCATTATTTACATAACATAAATAGTGACAAGGAGTCGACAGAAGCTAAAGCTTGTTTGGAAGTCGACCCCTTCAACACATCAATTTTATAAACACAAAGCATCACATGAGTATATAAAAAATTGATTAATACATTACGCAATTTCACATTAAAGTCAAATAATACATGTACATTAAAGTTAAACGATACATGTACAGAATTACACATCAATATGAAGCAAATTCATACATACAATGGATAGAAGTAGTGAAGTAATGTAATGACAAAAATGACACTGTATAATGAACAATGCATCGAGTGATTGTGTGTATGTTCGCACCCTAGTATTCTGCAACCATACTCTTTCTTACGAATTTTTTTAAAAGTCAACGACACCTCTAATAATTGAAATAATTGGATATTTGAAATAATTGGAATAATTTAAAAATAGAACGACACATCTAATAGAGCGGCATCTCTAATTAAAACTTCCCTGATTAATTCTTCTCTTTTGACAATAGCTAAATGACTGACTGGTTTTTATTACCAAATTTGTGACTAGTTACCAGTAATCACCCTGTATTTGTGTCTTTTATCAGATAAATATGTATACGCTACCTGGTGTGTTTATCATTAAAACTGACTGTATCTTCTCAAGGTTCTGACCAGCTAGTCGAAGAATAGAGCGTCACCCTCTAATTGAACGGCACTACGAAGAAGGTTTGAATAATGAAAGGTTAAATAAAAAGGTTAAATGCCTAAGTGGCAGCTGCTACACGGGAAGAAGCCGAAGCTTATGAACACACAGGCGTGCCCCGTGCAGCTCGCTGCCACCGCAGAACCGACCCTCTACACGCTATGGCGCCACAAGGACGTAAGACGTATTAGAGAGGGCCACCTCCCCAGAATGCATGACACAACTCACGACTGATATCTGGTACCATCATTTACTGCTGGGTGGACAGGGGCTGTGGGATTGTAGAATTCGCCCAATGAAATTCTGCTCCGCCGGGTTACGAACCACGGACCTCCAGCTTGTGAGGCGGGTGTGCTAACAACTGCACCACGGAGTCCACATAGAACGGCAATAGAACGGCATGCCGCTCAAATAGAGGTGTCACGGTATATAGCTGGGCTAAATGAACGGGGTGTTGAACAGGCAAGCTAACGGCCTCATATGGAAAGCCCAACACTTGGGTGATACGGCATTTAAGCAGATTATACACGAGTATAATGAGCAGAAACTATTCCATCCATTACCATCAGGGGCGTAGCGAGAAATTTTAATCTGTTGGGGAGGCTAAGTTTCATTCACATCGAAACCCTATTCACTATCTGGTTTATCTGGATATATAGCCCAATAAAGGTTTAATTGATTGGTATGACCCACCTACACCCTTCTAGCTACACACATGTCTAACATTAATTCATTCATGTATTTTTACAGCCTTCAATTCAACAGAATCAAAATATGTCATTAGGCAAAAACTGGGAAGGAAAGTGAAGCTGAATAGCTTGTTTTGCCTGGGTTCAATAAAATTGCTAATACGATGCAATACATACACGTAAAATTACACACACTTTGAATTGAAGGCTCGAAAAATACATCATCTGTGACGGCCTATATAACTCCCGTTTTTAATCGTTGTTTATTATATTAAAAACAACAAACAGGCAATGAAACATGTGTTTATGTCGAATGATAAGTCATTGAAAAAAGTTTCGATATGAAAACGGCAACGGACGATTATATTCAGTGAAAGCAACATCGCCAAGCAAGCAGTCATTGACCATCAGCGCTTCTAACAAAATACCGCCGGCATACACTGACTATTTGAGTCGATCGCTGGCTGCGACACGTCCACACATACGCTGGACGATGCAGTTGACTCGGCCACATGCCGAAACAGGCAGTGAGGTCGCTCGCACAGGCCGAGCTTGAAGAAAGGACACGTGACCCCGGCCAAATAGCCGCCACTCGGAAACATTTTGTCAACACACAAACGACATAGCGGCAGCAGCAAACACCGAACCGGAACGATGCCAGTCGTTTCGGCGGGCGACCGCTGGATTGTCACGGCCACCAGACAGTCACAAGCAACAAACACAAACAAGGGCAAACACAATCAACTCGACACCATTGATATCTTTCCTCCCACTCCTTTCTGCTACCTCACAGAGACAAGCACAAAATCAACCAGGTACCACCAGTCTTCAGCGAAAAATATTGGCAAAACAGTTCATATAATTGATACAACAGAGATCTTCTAGAACAAAGCGACACGGAACAAACGACAATTAGCATAAGATTTTTTTTTCAGCGATCTTTTAGAAATGCGCTGATCTTTGAGAAAACCTCATTCAATTAAGTGAGTCCCTGCCTCTTTCAGCACTGACCTGCCGTCAGACGAAAGCTTAAAATGTGCCGAAACCACACGAGCAAGAAAACCTCAACACGCCCTCAATAGTTTAAATTTGTATTAAGAGAATCATTCTAGGGCATCAGCTATCAGCGCCATCTAGTGTTCAATCCGCGTTCTGCTCACAGCTGTTAAATACATATAAATTCTCGTTATATTCATATCTGAATTATTATTTTCCAGCCATTCCCGCTCATTATTGGGTCAAACAGCTAATTACTGTGTCACAGCGCAATGTTTGAATAGATATTTGTCGCTTTGATCCTGCTTGTTAATGTGACTCATTATTTACGATTGTAAGAATTGAATTGTATGGATCGTGTTGGTCATATTTTTCTTGGCTGTGTTTTTGATTAAATCAATTTGTTTTGAGACGGTGTGTTTTGTATTGAGTTGTTCCACTTCGGGCGCCTTTCTGCTCGTTCGTCTTATATCTCCGCCTTAGCTCTGACCAAACTATCCTACTGCACTAGTTGATTTTCCTGTCTCAATTCTCTAAAATGAGTTGGTGTAATTTGAATTATCTCAGTTTTTGGTGTTTTTAATTATATTTTCGAATTTCGCTTGAGGAGTGTGCTATCTACTTATCTAATCAACTTCGTACTGCTATCTGCGATTGGAGAAATTGACGTTTGTGTAAACATGTTTGTGTATTTTCGCTTCTTAATCCAAATATTGTGATTTGTCATCGATTCAATTACGTTTATTCTTTATTTTGATTGTTAATGTTGCTCGCGTGTGTGTTTCTATATAATTTATACGTGCGCTAAACCTGGTATATTCTCGAATTGCAATTGAATATCATGTGCTCATTTGTTTTTTCGTTGTGTTGCATTTGGGCGCTGCCAGTTTCAGCTACGGCACGTCAGTCATGACATCGGCGTGAAACGTTCTACGCAATGACCGCCACCGTTTTCATCACACTGGCCGCCAGCCATCCACGCCCGAGTCATGTAGAAGGCGATTATCAATCCGAACATGGGACTGTCAAACATTCTGCTACCACGCTGAAACGTTCAGATGTCACTCCAGCTAGAGTTGCCAGTCTGTGCAGCTCAGTGCAGGCGTTTAAATGTCGCTTGTGCAGCCACCTAGCTCCCAGCGTGTCGGCTATGGCACAGCACATTGAAAGTATCCACGGCGCTCACTCACCGAACACTCACACTAGCGCCAATACTACTACCTCTCGGTCTGCTTGCGATAGTGTTGGTGATGCTGTTGTGACAACGCCAGTGTTTCACAACGGCAGCCAGCCGCTTGATCAGTGCGTCGCTTCCAGCGCGGCCCATTCGTCACCGCTGAACTACACCGACGCCGACGACGACGAGTCCGTCACAGTGGTTCAAGTGTCGACGGACGCGGCATCGTCCGTCGGTTTGCCGCCGGCGACGGCGACGGCGGCTACAACAAAGACCACTGGTGAATCCGACCACGCGTCCGCCCGCTGTATGTTTGTGTGCGGCGTGTGTGCAGAAACGTTCACGTCACACGCGCTCAGCAAGCAGCACGTTAACAGCGCTCATGCGACGCCGGCTGTCGATGAGAAGCATGCGACCGCCACACGGCGTCTTTTGTTGGCCGCCAAAGACGTAGAAGCGGCCGTTGATGTCAATGATGACGTCGTGACGACTGTTGCTGAGCAGTGCGATAGTGTGGAGGGCAGTCGATCGCCGCCGCACGATTGGGCCGTCGCCGAACGGCGTCTGCCGTGCCGTCAAGCCGGCTGCGACGTGCGGCTGAGCTGTGAAGCGTCGCGGCAACTGCACGAACTGTGTCACACGCGTCCGTCACAGAGCGATGCGTCCGTCAGCCACCGGGCCGATGAAAGCGATAGTGATGGCGGTGGACGTTTGTACTGTCCGCACTGTCGGCTACTCGACAATGTGGATGCGCTGAGCTGGCCGCGTCTGGCCACGCATCTGTGGCGCGCGCACGGCTCGGACGTCGATCTGTACCGGTGCGAGCGGTGTGCGTTTCGCTGCTCGCTGTCGGCCAACCTGCTCAAGCATCGGCGCCGACGGCACGGCCGGCCGGCAGCTACGGCGGCGGCGGCGGCGTCCGTCGACCGGCTTCCGCGTCGATTGCGACAGCAGCTGTGCGAGCCGTGCGGCCGTGTGTTTTCGTCGCGCGCCGCTTTGGCTCAGCACCGTCGCTGCCGGCACGACAATGTGCGCGTGCACTGTTGCACGGTGTGCAACCACACGGCCGGCACGCGGCATTTGTTGCAGCTGCATATGCGCGGGCACGGCAATCAGCGGCCGCACAAGTGTCCGTCGGCTGGCTGTACGTTCAGCTCGCGCGACCCCAGCTCGCTGAAGAAGCACCAGGTGAGATTGGGACTGTGTGTGTGTGTGTGTGTGTGTGTGTGTGTGTGTGTATCTGTGTGTGTGTGTGTGTGTGTGTGGGCAAGGGTGTAGATTTGTGTCGAGGCTCGGGGGAGGGGTTGACAGCCATCATGCGTCAGAGTTCAAAGTTGGCTTAGTTATTGGTCAATTTTCATGGGACCGTCAGCCATTTTGTGCCTGGTCAATTACAACACACATACCTCAATGAAAAGTAGATTGCATATAATTCCATACGCCTACACTTGTCGTGTATTGTTGCTTTTTGGCTATGCTAATTTTGATGACAATATGCCCTACATATTTCATTGAGTGAATTCTATAATCCAACAACCCCTGTCCACCCAGCAGTAAATGATGGTACCAGATATCAGTCATGTGTTGTGTTATGCATTCTGAGGAGGTCGCCCTCTAATACGTCTTCCGTCCTTGTGGCGCCATAGCGTGGTGAGGGTCAGTTCTGCGGTGGCAGCTAGCTGCACGGGGCACGCCTGTGTGCTCATAAACTTCAGCGTCTTCCCGTGTAGCAGCCGCCACTTAGGATTAACCCAATAAACTGAACTCAACACAATTTTTGGGGATATACTTGCATATTCAAACCTCCCGGACAATTTGTCGGTGGGTATATATACCCCCATACCCTCCTCACGATCGACGCCCATGTGTGTGTTCGTGCGGTGGGGAGGGTAGACGTTAAGGGCCGATCTGTTTTCATCGTTATTTTTCATCGGTGACTTTCAGTTGATCAATATCGGATGGTGCATCGCTTTCCGCTTGCTAGGCGGATTGTAGGAAGTGTATATTACTTGTTTGCTTTTTTGTAGACATCCCGGTTGCGGTAGGCATTAGAAATATCATTTGGTCCATGCACACAAAAAACCACCAAGAGAAATCGTTAAGATACTCCAATGTGAATACGTTGGAGTAGCTTCTGTACGTATACAGGAGCTGGATTTTGTTGCCAGTGCATATGCTTCAGTTTGAGAACATATCTGCTATGTGGTGATAATTTGCAGCTATACCTAAGTTTGCGACATACTTATCACTAGAGCAGTGGTTTTCAACCTGGAGTTGGGTGAGTTAGTTTCAGCGGTTCGGCGGTTTGGTTCACCCACTCGTATGATTCGTGATGTCAAGCTCTGCTTGGTCATCATAGGCTGCAGCTAATCACGCCACATCGCTTGGCCTTGATATATGTGCTGCAAGCAACTCGGTCCACTCAGTAATCCATTTGTAACTGTCTTGATCGTATGTGATTTGTGTTTTTTCTTATAATACTTGTTTCGAATGTTCCGATTAATGCAAGTATGAAAAGTATTGGGTGAGTACCTCCAATAAGGTTGACAACCACTGCACTAGAATCTTACTATCACTAGCGGTTTTTGCTTGGTTTGCTGTGTTCAACTGCGTGTGAACACGGCTCTCATTGGGGCTTGGTGTTTCGTTCAGATGCGCCACACCGGTGTCCGTCCTTACCGTTGCACCGAGTGCAGTTACTCGTGTATTCAGACGGCGGCACTCAAAGCTCACTATCGACAGCACCACAGCGGCTGCGAGGGTGGCTTGTGGCGCTGTCAGCTGTGTGCTTTCTCCACGGTCAACAAGCATCTCTATTCCCAGCACTTGACCGATCACGATGTCGGTCTTGTGCGCAAAGTCCAGCTAGGCGCCAGCACGGGCGTCGCTGATTCGACCAGCGGTGGCGCGTTAGTTGCCGCCTCCGGTGCAGAGGGCAGCACTGTCGCTCGCGGAGGGGTCGGAGCGCATTTGCGCACCAGTCGCACAGCAGACTCGGTGGCGGACGGACGTGGCAGCTCGCTTGACGCCGGACAATATGTGTTTCAAATTGTGCCCGATAAACCGACTGAGGACAGAGGTGGAGTCAGTATACCAGCCGGCGAGGAGCACGGAGCATTGCTGTCAGATATTCTCGGCGAGAAACAATAATTGCCCACGTCATATACAGTTTCATCATTTGATATATTGTAGGTGTTTTCGAGGTGCGTCGGTTCTGCGTACTCTGATCACTTGAGCCAGCAGATGCCTATTACAGAGCCTACTACTAGAGCAGTGGTTCTTTACCGTGGGTGCTCGCATCCCTAGGGGGTGTAAGCTTGGTTCCTAGGAGGTGCGAGGATTCCTGTAAAAAAAATCCAACCAATTATATCTCTAATCTAGGTATTGTTATTTTCCTGATAACCTTAGTTTTGCTTAATCCTCGAAGTTGTATGAATGAATATCAAATATGATCTTTTGCTTATTACATCGTTTGTATTTTTATATTTTCGTATGCCGTTGTCGTCATTGAATCAAATGTGTTATTCGGTGCTAAATTCATTGATGGTACAATGCTGACGTATGTTACTACTCAAGAATCTATTGACAAAACACCATGAAAGTTTCCTAAGGATCCATCAGTTTCCTTCTGATTTTGAAGTCTGGTTTTCCACTAGAGTTTCTTAGTCGAGAGGCGAGCCGAACGAGGAATGGTACAGAAGAGTCGGAAAACGTAAATTTTATCACTTGTGTTGAGCAGGAGATTGTGGTGCATTGTACTCAAATTCATCATCGCATAATTTATCTGAAATACATTGTCACTTGGCGCGTCTGTGTTTGTGAGTACAGTTGTTCCAATGCCACACACATATGTTTCACAGTTTTCTCTTTGCTTTGATGTAACTGGGTGAAATTTGAGTTATTGGGTTTTTAAATCTGAATTTGTACTCTACTCTGTTCGACAAACTAAGGCCTGCGACGTCGGTTTGTCCGGCCCGCCGACGGTAGTTGAGTTTGTTTGTTCACTGTATCGACATAGTTTCTTATCTAATTCAAAGTGTTCAAGCATGTTAGATATTTTTGTTTTTTCATTGCGCGAAGCTCACCAATGATTGATATGAGATGTCAAGCTCAGTGTTTTGTCTTAATTCCCCAATCTTTAGACTTGCAAGTATTAATACTTATGCGGCCCGCGCTCGTGTTCTTCCAGTTATTTGGCCCTCGGTAAAAACGTTTGCCGATCCCTGCTCTATATGACTTGCAATGTTGGCGTGTGTTCTATGAAAACTTGATGACATCACATGACCGAAAGTGTGCTTAATTATAGCGTGCTTAATTACATTACATGATTAATTACATGGGAACTGAAACTGAAATTATATAACAAAACCAAGTTGTATGTATACATACTCGAAGTGAGGGTTAACTATTAATATATTCGACACTCTATATGTGGACTTCAAAAATGGATGAAATATTGCAAAAAACAAATATTTTATATATTATTTATTCACAAAATTTTACACCTTTTGCTCATTTACAGGTATATATATATATAAAGCGCTAATTAAAATATTTACACATGTCATGCTTTGATAATGTCGTCGGCAAAAATACACCGCCAAACGTACCCGATGGCCCTGTTATAAGCTCCAAGCACGAAGAATCCTATGCTTCTTGAACAGCTACACATTTAGCACCAGCGGTCACTCAATGGTGAATGTTTACGAATGCTTATCAGTTCTGCACACAGAGACATAGGTACACAAGCACACACAGACACATTATCCCGAGTAGCTCAGTGGTTAGGCGCTGAGCTCTTGTGTCAGAGGTTCTCGTTTCGAATCCTGGCCCGGGTTTTTTCATCAACACCTCCGCTTAAGTTAACAGTGAGTCGCCACTGTAGATGGGCCCACAATGGGGGCGCTGTATATTCTCAACTGGCTGGTGCGCGCTTAAAACGCCAATACACACACACGCACACACACACACACGTACATACGCACTGGAGTATAATCGAAGAAATAGGGGAGATCTCGTAAGTAGGGTGACCTTTTGTTGCAAATGCAACTTTTTATCATAGACTCTACTCATCCTGAAAAGCCCAAACATATGTTTATTTATTATCTGAGGTAAGTATTGAGTGAGTTATAAATGCAACTTTTTGCAACTTTTGGTTTTTAGCGCAACTTTTGCATCTTTTCGTTTTTAGCGCAACTTTTGCAATTTATTCGTTTTTGAGGGCAAGTTTTTTGGCTTGAGAACAAGTTTTTGAACTTTATGATCAGTTTGTACACTTCCAATACTGTTTTTAGTTCTTGAAGCTGTTTAATACAATTAAAATTGACACATTGTCAATGCAAACTAAATACATGTGTTTGAAAGGCGTGTGACGTACCCGTGTGAGTTGGTAGGCATTATGTGTGCGCGTGAGTGTGTGCGCCCACATCGACAAAGAGGAGCGCTCTGATTGACATAGCCACGTGCATTTGTCCATCTAAAATTCACAATGGGTTGATAGGGCAACAGTTGAATACTGGTTAGTGCGCTGGTGATAGTTTGTGGGTGTGTCTTTTGATTGTTCATAATGCCTAAGTGTGCTTCATCCAAGAAGGCTAAATGCTAAGCCATTGTGCAAAGGTACCCCGAGGAATTCCAGCTTACGCCCAAAGTATATTTGTTTTGCAAATACTGTGTATGTTCGGTAGACGGAGAGAAGAAATCTTCAGTGGACAAGCACAGAGGATCATCTAAGCATCAAGCGAAAATGAGCAAAAAATAATCGCAGAATGAACAGTTATTCATTCCGAAGCACAGATATGATATTATTGATCGAGGTACACGAATTTAAAAGGTGCGCGAGCTGTTTGAGCTCATGGGGCATTGTCCACCATCTGAATCAGCATGTCGTTCTCGTGTGATGGAGATGGCTGACAAGGAACTGCAGGACATGATCGACAGACTGTCGAACTTGGAGTTGTTTTTAGTGCCCGATGAATCAGAAGTGAACGGAACCAAGTTTGACGCATGAAAGTATAACTCCCTGATCCGTGACCACATCTCATGAATACATACACACACACACACACGCACAAACTACTGTTCATAATTACATGTGAAAATTGTGTTTGATATTGGTTGGTCAGGGAGGTGTGGCTCGACGAATTGATGATGCCTCCCACCACTGCTATGTTACTGTTATTTGTTGATGATGATGGCAATAAATTTGAAGAAAAAAAATTACACACGCACAAACGAGAAAGACATTACGATGGATGTATTGTGCATAAGTTCTCTTGTGCTTGAATTCACTTAATATGTTCTGCGTTAAATATTGATAAAAGGTTTATTTTTATTTTTCTGTCAATAATAATTCTAAAGTTGAATTGGAACTAGGCTGTAATATGAAGATCAATTGGTCATGTGGCTTCTGAAACGATGCATGCACAAAAATCAACAATACACACTAAAAGCAAATGGCACAGTCATTGAAAAAAATGTGTGTATAGATATGCATGCATACATTTCAGTGGGCAGTCATGTGTACATTTCGTGTAGTTTGCATTTCGAGTGGAAAGCAAATATAAGAATACACGCACGCATTGTTCGATGCTTTTACCCAGTGGCGGCGCCAAGAGGGGGCTTGGGGAGCTCAAGCCCCCCTCCAAAAATGGCTTGAGCCCCCCCCCCCCTAAAATCATGACCATGAACATTTTGATTGTAGTTCCGCATGTTTCGCCAATCCCCCGCATCTTTTGTCTTAGTCCCTCCATCAGAAAGTTCCTGGCGTCGCCACTGTTTTTCAGCAGTTTTTACAGTTACAGCAAGAATGCAACCAGTCTGACATTAGTAGCATGTGCTCGCTTTTAACGCTTGAGTTCGTATGCAAATACGAAACGGCATTTTTTTGCTTTGGAGCCTTACGATATATCCAATCTCACTCCATTTGCCAGATGTTTGTTGCGTTCTTGGTCGTTTGCACGATGTTCGTACCTATGCAAGAGTGGCGGCGCCAGTTTTTTTTCGTGGTGGGGGGGGGGCTAATTAAAAAGATGCGGAGCTTGGAGAAACATGAAGAACTAAACTCGATGGTCAAGTTTTTTCTGGGCGGTTGGAACTTAGGGTGGCTTGGCACATTTTTTAGAGGTTTCGTCTCCTCCAAGCCCCCCTCTCTGGGGCCGCCACTGTCGTGCAGTTGCTGTAGAATACTTATGCAAATACAATATGTGAACGTAGAGCAGAGTGGCAAAATAAAATCACGCATGTCGGTCGATGGAAGATGATTCAATGCTCTTTTTAGACCATAATTCACTCGCGCTTTGCAACAATAGCCTGCACATAGCCATAGCACATGGGCGTTCACAGGACAAAGATAGACTGGAGTCAAATACTTATCTCGCTGTCAAATGCAAATTTGTAAATTTTTCGTGGGGAAATGCAATATCGACGTTGCAATAATCTAGTCCGACTAATGCATTGCATTATTGCCGTCTACAGCTAGCAATTGGAGCTATATCCTTCCATTAAGAATTCGCTTCCACGCTCATGGATCAGGATGCATTGTGCTAAAAGAATTATTGCTCTCTCCTTTGGCACGTGTAACCACTTGACTGTTTGGAGGCCATGTGATCATATGACACACACACACGCATACACACACAAATTTTAGCAGATCTACTCAATTACTCACCTGTATGTGTATGTGTGTGTGTGTGTGTGTGTGTGTGTGTGTGTGTGTGTGTGTGTGTGTCTGTGTGTGCCCCGTCTCCGATTGCAGACCCGCATAGATACAGACAAACTGATATACACACTCGCATTTATATATATATATATATATATATATATATATATATATATATATATACATATGCATATATATAATGTAGTCTTCTTCGTTGTCATCACACTCTATCTTCATCACTCTATCGCCCCACATCTACACTCTGCATGTGTGTGGTGTGGCGTGGTGTGTGTGTGTGGTTGGGGGATGGGCGGGATGCTGGGGGTGCTGCCACACGTGTAAGATTCTGGCTAATCAGCAGCCGCATTGCTGTCAGCGCGCCAGTCAACCTGCAGTCGTCGCCGTATCACACAGCCCTGCCGCTACAGCTCAGTGTTCGGCTGGAGCGCGCCGATTGCGGTTGTGCTTTCGGCGAGCGTGTGTTTCTCTCGGTCATAGCCAGCCCCAACTTGCCGTAGGCTTGCTGTGGTGTTTGTGTGTGAGTGTCGCTCATGAGTTGTGCGGCGGCGTTATGATCCACCCACCTGCCGTATGGTTGTCAACACTCCGAAGTCGCTTTCTTGCCGCTCCATCTCGACAATCTCCAACGATCGACGACGCCACTAGCGCTCCGCGAGTGTCGATCGTCGAGCGTCGACGCTGGAAAACTACATCATCACCAGGAGGAGAATGCTGTCACGCCAGCGCACCAGTTTGTTCCGGCGTTCTGTTTTCATTTAGGCTGAGGCCAACATCGCGATCGTCGACTTTGACGCTGCTCATTCTTGTCTTACTGCCCGTTTTGATGGCCACAACAGCTGAGTCCAATAGTTGGCCCAACTCCTCCTTGGCGACGGCCTTCACCGTGAAGTCGACGTTGAACTCGAGTCGTCCGTCGCCACCGACGACGCCGTCGTCAACTTGCGCCGCGTCGACCAACTTGTCGATGCCGATAAAAGCGGCGTTGACGCGACGCGACCCGTCCGTGCGTCTCAAGCAGTGTCGCATCTACAGCAAGCAACGCAAGCTGGTCGTGCTGGCCAACGGCACGGTGGCGACCAATTCTAGCGCAGCCAGCATAGGTGGGTGCTTTCGATTTTGCTGTTTGCTGCTTGGCAGTGGCGGGACTAGAGTGCAATTATTTTTGGGATGGGCTGAATTAGTTTTTTTTCGGGATGGGGGGGCTGAATTTTGGAGGCGATCAGTCATGTGCAAGCATCATTATGCAACGTCTTTGCCATAATGCTTATGTCGACAAATTCTACAGAAAGATATTTTTTCTTGACCTCTTTTAGTGAACCTCTTGGTCATGACGAGTTGATGGAAACATTTGGGGGGGGTTCATTCCCCTGAGCCCCCCCTCCCTCTGGATCCGCTAGTGAGGTGTGGCATTTGTGCTGGATGTCATTATGGTCGTGTTCATCAGGGAGTTTGCGATAAGTTCGTTTCTGCTCAACTGTCGTATCGACCGTCACCACCTGTCGCTTATTTGATATCCATTCATCTAGAATTTTAAAAATTATCAGGTTATAACAAATTGAGTGTACGTAGTTATTATTGCAATTACATTTTATTTTGCGTATTTATATATAAATCAACCCATTGAAACCCATAGCCTATAAATATTTAGCCATTTCTTGCCCCAGTAAGGTAGCGGAAATAGTTAACTCTCTTCCACAATGGTCAAACCTTACAAAGGTGTTGTCGCTTCGCTTTGGTTGTCGCATTGGCCCTGATGACCAGGTATTATCCGTTGAAACACTTCGATTGGACTTCCAGGCGTTGATGGTCAAGTATGACAGAGTTTTATTGCGGGGCGTATCCGCTTGCCTCGACAACACCGAATTCACCGGGCCTAGTTTGTCGGTCGGAAGTAGCCATCCCTAGTGCCTATGGGTGTATGTGCGTGTTAGCGATGTGATGACGAGTAGTTGACACACACACACACACATGCGAACACCCGAACAATCGCGTTGATTACAGCCACTTGATCATTGCTTCCTGTATTATCGTCGGGCACGTTTAGCGTAGTGCTTGTCGAGACGACTAACGCAATTAACTGATTCCAATTTAATTTATTATAGATAATATAAGTAATAATGTCTTTGCTTCTTTGGTTTTCTATGAATCTCAGCGAATATTGTGGTCGCAATTGTGTTTGTCAATGTAAATGTATTGATAAATCATGATGGACTAAATATATTGATTAAATAGTTTATTTTATACCCTGGCATATATCAGGATATACAATAATTTGTTTATATTTGTAGATATAATTGTATTTTTTTCATTTGATTCTATTTTTGTATGTAAACATAAGTTGTTAAATCGTATACACATTTTTTTTACTCTATTCTATATCAGTATTTCTAAATTTGGCCACGTTTCTATAAAACATTGATTGAATCGAGTTGAAGTGAATTTGGTTTGTTATATTGTATTTTTCAACGTATCTCATTGAATGATTCGGCAATAGATATGGCTACTGGAAAATGTTTGTCTCTGTAAGTGTAAATTTTGTATGCCACGAATTTCAGCAGTGGTCACTCATGAAATCTTGAATGCACAATGCGCATATATGCTAGTCACACTGCACGATATATGTGCATAGCAATGACGAGCGCGTAATAGAGGTTGCACACGTGAAAATGCATGTATGTGAACTTTTTATTGCGTCGGCCAATTTCGAATGTAAAGTATTGCAATATATTCATAGGCGATTTAAAATCTTGTCTGTATTTGGTATTTGACAGGCAGCACTTCTGCACTGGTACACGATACGGCAGGATTTTTTTTTCATCGGAAATTATATTCAAAATTAATTATAATTCATCAGGAAAATCTTAATTATCATTTTGGCTGATTTTCTTCGAAATTCTACTTCACAAGCAATGTAATCAGCAAAGAAGATTTATTTTAATGTATTTACGCCAATATCAATGATGATAAAAAATAATCAGATAATAGTAATTTACCTTAATATCTATCACTAGCTAATTATTGAATATTATGATAATTTCGCGTGCGAAATTTACGTCAAAATCAGCCACGTTTTTCCCACATGTCACCCGCTTTCATCTTATTTATAATTTTCGCCGTCTCTTCTCAAATCATCTGAATTGATGTTTGTGCACTGAAATTATCTATCTTCAGTCATATCGTTCGTTCACTTCCCCTCCCCAACTTCGAATTGATCGATTTGCCGTGAAGCATTTGCTAAATGAAATTTTTAAATGTCACAGGCGCTCACCAATGTGACAATATCGCGCGTGACATATGTTGCACTGGCAGATTCAGGGGGGGGGGCTTTCAGCCCCCCAAAAAGTTCCATCAACTCCTCATAACAGAGAGGTTCACTAAAAGTGGTCAAGGAGAAGTATTTTTGTAGAGTTTGCTCGTATAAGCGTTATCGCAAGGCATATTCGCGCATAATGCGTTTGTAATTGTGTGTATATATCATTGAACAAATTTCTCGTCCCCCGAAATCATACAACCCCCCAAAATTGCACTCTGGATCCGCTACTGATATGTTGCACGCATCAACAGGTGATACATCAGGATACAGGTGATACATCAGCACTTTTGTCTTCTGTCCAACACTGCAAAATTCTAGCAATCCAAATGACCTATTGGTGATACGTGTGCTGATTGGCATTCGATTCTAGCTCAGAGCAGGGAAATGCAGTTACGATCAGCCCCTCGGTCTCCTGGGGACTTGCGGGACTTTTATGCGCTACTTTATGATAAATCTTACTTTATGATAAATCAATAATTTTAACATATGCCAATGAACTTCTGGCCATTACAGGTGATGTCATAGAAATCAGCATACATTTGCCCGTCAATAATGATGTCATTTATGCCAAAATATCTATATATTTATCTATCCATCGTTCGGTTTCCACACTGTCGTACACGCTGACCGTTATTCAACCGGGGGTAGTCTGCAATATGCACGAATTGCCATGTTGATTTCTGTCATTTTACGTCGCAAATGAATCCACACTATCGCAGTTTGAAATCTGCCCAATTTTTTGGCCATTTGAGAGAGAAAGATTCCTTATCGTTAGTGTGTGTGTGTGTGTGTGTTTTCATATAAAAGCGGGCGATTTGCACGAAGACGGAACTGAAGATGTGTATTCAACACCAGGCCAGACTTAGATAATTGGAGGTCACGGGCCAAGTGAATGTGGGGGCCCCAGATGAACTGGAAATCTAAGAAAATATGAATACCGAAAGATGTAATTGTTCAAATTATTCAAACTACTTCTGACTATTTCTAAACTATTTCTAACGAACTTTCAACAACAATTCTCTGATGCCAGCAAAGTCTCGAATTTCTTGTGAGTTATCCAGATACCTGACAATACCTCTCTAGATAGATATCATTGCCAGGCTGATTAGAAATATTTTCTTACTCACTTAAGCTTGCAAAAACTTGTTGTCCCCGATGCAATAGTAATGGGAATTGTCAATGCTATACGATTGGCTATATTCCCTGGTGATTTCTGTTCGAGATCCTCACCAATCTGGGTCCTGGGCGGCCGCCTAGTTTGTCTATGCCAGTTGTTCTTTTTTTATTTTCTACGTTTCTTCTCTGATTCCCCACTTATTAATGAGCAATCTCTTCATTTTCCACAACACAGCGCTGATAAATTAAATAGATTCAGTGGTTACATAAAAGTAAATATCAAGAGGTCATTAGAAACAAAAATAAACGAATTTGAATTGATACAAGCACACATTTGTCCTGTTCTGTCCGTCCTTTAGCTTCCCACTTTACAACTCTTCCATTCCCCGCCAGTGGTGAATTTCCCACAGGCTGAGAACCACTGGGCTATGACTATGGCCGGTTCTGTCAACTGCGCCAATTATGGTTTTTAGCGTTGTGACAGTACAGTAGATGTTGGGTGTGCAGTATGTTGCACAATGAAAAATCGAAATCGTCGGCGGCAATCATACAATCTTCCTGCAAGCAAACTAGCTGGTCTCATTGAGACTGTCATAAATAACGGACTACACAGTGCCACACACACGCGCACACACACGCACACACACACACACAGACAGGCTGTCATCGCCAGTAACCAGTTTGCAAGAATTTCATCGATCGCCAATTTCCAGCCAGGATACACGCGTCTCATGTCTCTCACCGAATCATCTGGCGTCAATGCTGTTCCACACAAAACATGCAGAACCAACTCACAATGCTCTCTTTCTCTCTCTCGTCCTCTCTTTATGGTATATTTCCTCTCGAGCTCTTTCTTCACATATATACGTACATATAATTTCTTATATATGCGTGCATGTATGTATGATTATGTGTGTGCGTGTGTGTGTGTGTTTCTCTGATTCTCATGTTTCTCTGATTCTCATGTTTCTCTGATTCTCATGTTTCTCTGATTCTCATGTTTTTCTGATTCTCATGTTTCTCGGATATTCGTTTACCGTCCGCGACGTTTCCAAAGCCGAATTACTCGTTCATACTTTTAATCTGTAGATTTTCAAGTTGCATATATGGCGTACACACATTGCATGTCGACACCAACTGAATTGTGAGGTCTTCTTCACTAATTCACATCTTCAAGTTCATGTCACAGAAGGCAAACGAAAGAAAAATTACGGCTGACGAAAACGTAGGATTAAAATGCAGAAACTGCAGAAAACTACCGATTGACTTCTGCAAGAAATCAGTGAACAAAATTCAAACAGCAGCCACTTGTGTATTCTCCATTGAAATTTCAACGACAATTATTGTTTATTTTCAAAATCATTTCAGGAACGAAGCCTAACCAAAACGGGTCATTGTAACGCCTTAAAATAACACGTAATATCGTCACTCGAGTTTGTAATTATAAATCGTTGACAGTTTGTTTTTATTCATTTGTGATTTTGATTGTATTCTTGTATGAACACAATGTCGACAACAATGGCCAATGAATCGTGCAGTGATAAGTTATGATTCATATAAGTTATGATAAGTTATGATCTATATACGAACCATCCATATACAAAAAGTGATTTGATTGTGTATCTACTTTCGCTCTGACCACACTACTGTCGGTTGATTAATATTTGACAAAAAACAGTCTTTAGAGAATACATGGCGTTATAATAATCTCTAGAGAATATATGGCGTTATAATAATGATGCGGTCAGAGCTGTAACAACCGCCCGCCGAATCCCCCGGTCGTGGGGGGGGCTCCAGTGTTTAGGAGTCCCGTTGTCTCACGCAAGATATACATATTTATCATAAAGTAGCGCATAAAAGTCCCCAGCTTGATGGAGACCGAGGGGCTGTTCGTAACTGCAATTTCCCCAAAGTCAGACCTCTATTATAACAGTGCTTTACTTTTAATGGAGGTCCCCAAGAGCATTATAATGCATGTCCCCAAGTTCCCCAAGAGCCTTTGGGTCCCATAAGACCTCGCATCGGCGCTAGGTGCGGTATTTGAATGCATGCAAACGTGATTGCGTATACACACACACACAAATACAGACACACAGCGTTGCGTGCGGTGATATCAACACGTGAGTGCTTACCTGCTGGTGTTCTAAGCCATTCAATTGCTTCTGCAGCAGTGCAGGCAGCGACCGCAAACGTGTTGATGCCTATTCATTTGTGGTGTGAAAGCATTACTCCAAGTGTGAGACAGGGCTCTATGGCGGAAATCGAGAAATACCTAACTGATTGACGGATATCCTTCGATTTAAGTCGTTCTATATTGTTATTATATATAGCTGAATATTGTCATACAACTATTGCTTCAATAATATATTTACAGGACAATTTACATCGTTTATTGAAAAGATCTGTCATTGATTCCATGAGAAAGTTTTTCTCAAATTGTTAGCTAGATAGGTGGATAGATAGATAGATTAGATATAGTGGCTAGATAGATTGATATTTGTGCCAAATTTGCTGTGCGGATTGAGTATACTGAGATTGCACGAAGGTCGTCCATTGTCGCATCAAATAAAATACCTGAGCTAATTCACCTGTTTATTGCACAACTTCCGCACTAGACATGATATATTACAACAATCAATACATAAACCTATATATTTACCATAATTTTACAATAAAAGTAATAAATTAACCATAAATAGGGCAATAAAAGGAAAAGTAAAAATAATATGAATGAAAAACAACAAACAATTCAATTGTGCATACTGCTGCTGTTCACTTTGACAAACAAAATATGATACTTTTCCAGGGTGATATATGATTGGCATTAAAATTGCTGATTCCGGCAAGTTCGATATTTGATGTGTCGCCGCACATATGCTGGTGTAATCTAATCTAGTATAAGTAAATAAATCTAGTAATCTGGGATAATCTATTGACGGCAGTATGGCGTATGTAAGGCAATAAACTTTCGCACACGACGCTCACCTTTTACGAAACTGTAGGAGAACATCGCGTGTTTATCCGGCAGATACATCGAAATTTACACAAACCTCGTACTCACTGGTTTTCACGCGGCACCAAGCCTATTCTGAAAGAGTACAACAGCAGGTTATAATCTATTTGACGCTCAGATAGCATTGTTCAGACGAGGATCAGCGGTCGCTGCTGTTTGACTTTCCGAACTCCTCAAAGTACACACTCGTGTTGGGCGCAAGTGCCGTGCTGCTGAGCACCTCGGTCTTCAGCAAGTCCACGCGCTTGCTGCCCACCTCCGACGTCCACACCGAGAGCCGATCTCCGCGGCCGCGCACGCTGACGACGGCACCGCAGACGAAGTCGCCGCACTGCTCCTCCAACGCTCCTCCGATCACCGCCAACATCACGGCCACCCACAGCTGCTGTAGGCTGGCGCGACTGCACCGCTCCAGCGCAAACACCCAGCGTCCGCCGTTCTGGCAGTGTCGGTCTTCCCACATCGGCTGGATGTGCCGCTTGAAGAGCGAACAATCGGTGCCGTTGGTCAGCTGGCCGACCGGCTGAAGACTGTGCACGGCCGCCCAGAAGTCCTCGACCGAGTCGACGGTGACGGCGCGACGCTGACTGCTCTGCCAACAGCCAGCGCTACACACACGGTACCAGAATGTCCAGGCGTCGCGCAGACTGTGCTTCTGACGCAGCGGCGACGGCACACGACGCAGCTGCTCGCCGGACAGCGGCGGCATGCGTACGTCGGATTGTGATTCGTCGTCGGTGACCTGGCGCCGGTCGGCGGCCGTTGTCTGCTGCAGGGCGTGCGTCAAGTCGCCGGCCGGAGCCGTTCGTCGCAGGCCGGACGAGCAAGCGACGGCAGAGGAGACGGCGGCGGTGTGAGGACGAGAAGAGCTCATAGTCGTGGCAGCTGTTGTTCGCAGCTGACCAGCAGCTCCGCTGTGATGCGGCGTGACCACGCCAACAGATACTGCGCTAGTTAGAATACTAGCGTAACGTAATTGGTGCTCGTTCATACACAACCACACACACACGCGCATATATACACACATACATACATACAGACATGCAGTTGGGTTTGTCCTAAGTCAGCTGATTAGCGACACACAGCAGGTCGTTGACCTGTGACAACAAACGTATGTCATGGTCAAAAGCGCATGTGTTTGTGTGTGTGTGTGTGCGTGCGTGTGTGTGTGCGTTCAGGCGTAATGTGCTGTGAATGGCTGGTTGCTTTACCAGGTCAAATGACTATATGATTGATTTAGTAAATATGGGAGAACATTTTTTTAGATTAATGTCTTGCATATTGCACAAAACATTTTATTAACTCATAATTATTAATCAATTTAAACGTTACTATTTAAACGTGAGTCAAATTGTATTTTGTTTTTATGATCTACGCGAAGATTAATGTAAGGTAATTAGCAAATTAATGTGTCGAAATAATACGGCTAAAAAGACGGACTCCTTTGTAATCATAAAGAGTCGTATTAACCACCCTCGTAACCCCCGGCCGGTGGGAGGGGGTGTTGAGGGGCCCGTTGCCTTGTGCATGATATTTAAATTTATCATAAAGTATAATGAGTCCCAGAATACCGAGGGGTTGCTAGTAACTGCATTTTTCCAAAGTCGTACCTCCATTATGATGGTGTTTTATTTCTAATGGCAGCCCAATTATTGTCTTCGGAGGGGGCCTTACACCTTCCAACGGCTCTGTCGAGGAAGATAGTTATTTTAAATAGATCTTGCCTTCATTCAGCTGTGAGTTATTTCAAATTTAAACATATGAAACATGTGAAATTGAAGATTCAGAAATGCCACTCAGATATTACGATCATTCAACGTCTTTTAGCGGCTTTTGTGCCGCCTCTTATAAATGTCGGCCCCCTCTGTTATCCCTACGTTTTAAACCACTGCCGTAATAAACCGTTTTTTTGCTTCGAATTTCGCAGGATATCACCAGGTGTAGCTTGTGATGATTCACGCTCATTTTGTCCAAATAATCCAAGTCCAACGCTTTGGTGGCAAAATAGACAGCGCCAACTTAGCAGCCCCAGCTATAGCGTTCGTTTTCATCGTGCAACTCGAGCCGATGCTGACTTATTCAGCATGAATTACAGCACAAATAACTGGCGTGTTCGATCGCAAAATGACTGAAACGCGGATCAAATGCGAGTGTGTATGTATGTGTGTGTGTGTGTGTGTGTGTGTGTGTGTGTGTGTGTGTGTGTGTGTGTGTGTGTGTTCGTGTGTGTGTGTGTGTGGGTGTGTGTGTATGACCAACATTTCAGACGATAACTATGATCGCGTGCGAATTGAATTTTCTTCTCGTATTTCTGCCAAGAACACGCGTGTTGAAATACACTCACTTGCACACACACACACACACACACACGTACACGTACACACACAAACACACACACCAACAGGCACACTAACGTATTTTTACCTGTCAAGGTGCTTGTATTCGTTGCATACGACACATGCTGAAGGAAAAAAACACAAAAACAGTCTATTTTTAATGATACGCGCATTTGTATGTGTGTGCGCGCGTATGTATGCGTATGTGTGTTATCTGCATACACAGATAGCGTCCAACAAATTAACAACAAAACAACAAACAACAATAGTAATAATATTCCAAGGAATGCTTAATGTAAACAATTCCAAATCCGTGGCGGCGCCAGAATTTTTCCGATGGGGGAGGGGCTAAGGAAAAAGTTGAGGGGGCTTGGTGAAGCATGACGAGCTACACTCGAACGCTGACTACATAATATTATAATAAGGGACTGGGGCACACTGATTTAGTCCTCGAAATTGAACCAAAATTACAGGACTTCATTTACAGTGGTAAGAAATTTTAATGTCCATGATTATACTTTTTTTGGGGGCTTAGGGCGGCTTGGCGTATTTTTGGCGGTTCCAGCCCCCAAGCCCCTCCCTTGGCGCCGCCACTGTCGCCTGAACTTGGAAAAATCGTGAAAAGTCGTCATTCTTGCGCAAAAATAAAATAATTAATTAAACAGTGGCAAAATTGTCGTGTACTTCATGAATTCATATTCGAGTACATGCATATATGCAGGATATCCCAAAAAATTATACACACTCGTAAGTAATTGTTAACTTGGTGTTTATTATAATGTTGTTCGAATAATTTTCCACATGTGAAATAATTTACAAATGCCATTTTATGTCTTGCTACCGCATGTTCAATTTTAAGTAAAAAGTGAACTTACCGTAAATGCTCTATTTATCCGACAGGCTCTAATAATCCGGCAGGCTCTAATAATCGGGCACTTCCTGGAAAGGCTTATTGAAACTGCAACCACGATTCAGTTATAGTTCAGCAACAGTTTGTTTAGCAATGGGCGATTACTACACAGAACAATACACTGTGGAGATATGCGTCTTCTCTCGTCCCTGTTATCAGTGCACTATTTTTTGTGTTGCAGTTTTTGCGCAATCCTACCGTGCGGAGTGACCAAAAATAATCCGACAGGCTCTAATAATCCGGCAGGCTCTTATATTCCGGCACCATACGCAGGGGGTCGAAAAATAATCCGGCATGTCGGATAAAAAGAGCATTTACGGGATCTCAAATTCAAACACCGGTAATTCGTGAAACTCCTTCCTAAATGTTTGTTTTTGCACTTCAACTGCGTTTTCATGTTTCCAGTGACATTTGAAAATAATTTTTTCATCTTCAAAGTTCAATCTGGTTGCCATACCTGCAGGTTCCAAAATAATTAATTGAGATATCAACTGCCAAATGTATATATGTATATACATATTTGTGACGTTTTCCAATTAATTGCAATAAAACCTATATATTCGGAATCAGCATGAAAAACTGCATCTACAATGTATATACGGCTTTGTACGGCGGCTGCGTTCGTGATGTGGTGATTACATTCTGGCGTGAATGTGTGAATGTGTGCGTGTTACATGAATTTCTATGCCGAACACACTGTGAATGATGACCTATTGTGCACTGTGTCACAAGTTATCGCTCATACGCTGCCCACCTAGTGACAAATGCTGACATATAGTCTGTATGTGTGTGTGTGTGTGTATGTGTGTGTGTGTGTGTATGTGTGTCTATGTGTGTGTGTGTGTAATACACATAATTCAATTTTTAACTTAATTTGCGGGAAATAGTTTTCCAATTAATTGAAATAAAACGTATATATTCGGAATCAGCATGGAAAACTGCATCTACCGCAAATTGACAATAGTTGAATTTCCGAAAAAAAATGTTAAAAATCGACCCACTCTAGTGTGTATCAATTTTTTCATCAAAATCACTCACGTATGTGTATATGGAAATAGTGAAATTGGGCAATGTGAGGTTTCAGCTCCTCCAAGCAGGGGCGTAAATTTATGTCGAGACACGGGGGTATGATAGCCATCATGTATTAGTGTTCAAAGCTGGCTATTTTCAACTATTTTTGGCCTATTCAATTACAACACACATACCTCAATGCAAATTGTATTGCGTAAATGATATTTTTTCACATATTCAAAGTTGTTTACATTTTCCGTGTATTGTTACTTTTGCTAGGCCAATTTTGATGATAATATGCCCAATGAACTCAACTCAGCAGAATTCTCGGGGGTATAATTGCATTCTACTACCACCAGCCAATTTATTGGGGGGTATATATACCCCCATACACCCCAGGATCTACACCCATGCTTCCAAGCTCCCCACCCCCCCGCCCCCCTGGCGCCGCCACTGGCAATCGCGCAAAGTGAATAGTGTTAGGATGCTGGGATCTTGTCAGCGTATGACAATTAATTTGGCCTCGGTTGTCGTCGGCTTTTCTAACAGCCGTTGTCATGCCGTTTTTGGCGGTCAATTTCACTGGACATTCACTGAGCAACGACACACACACACACACACACACACGCACACACAGATATACACAGACAGTAGCTGATGCCGTTCTAATCCGCGGCTGTGTGTTATGTAGCGGTGATTAACTTCGGCCATCGTTTGGTGGGCCAGTAATTTAGAGGCAGCCTTTCTGCGACCAAGGCAATCAGCGCCATATACGGGTGAGAAGTGCGCCGCACCGCATGGAATCAACACGACAAGAGGCAGTGAAATGCAAAATCATATACAGCAGGGGTTCTTAATTGGGCTGCTCGGGGTGCGAGCGTGGTTTCTAAGGGCTGCGAAGATTCCTGTGGAAAAATAAGAGCTACATGTTTTTACGTATGCCTGATATTTTTTCGTGGAAGAACTCATAAACGGAACTTGAAGAAACTTGAGTTGTGAAGGTTAAAGGTTAAATACGGGAAGAAGCCGAAGCTTATGAACACACAGGATCTGCATGTCCCGTGCAGCTCGCTGCCACTGCAGAACCGACCCTCTCCACGCTATGGCGCCACAAGAACGCAAGACGTATTAGAGAGGGCCACCTCCCCATAATGCATGGCACAACACATGACTGACATCTGGTACCATCATTTACTGTTGGGTGGACAGGGGTTGTTGGATTATAGAATTCGCCCAATGAAACTGTCCTCCTCGGGGATTAGAACCACGGATCTCCCGCTTGTGAAGCGGGTATGCTACCACTACACCACGGAATCCAAAAATATATATTTTATAAAGTGTTGTTATTAGGAGCTAGATAGGACAGGCGGCTTCGCTGCACACATTCAAACAGCAGCTAGGAACATAGCACGTGCACACACACACACATACATCCATGTACACAGACAGACATACAGACACACAGAGGGCAGTTAGGGCGGGTGTCGACACATGAATCGACACAATCACCGCCCGAATTCGATCGTTCAACGTCACTGACTCAGCGAAACTGCATCGAGCAGCGAACACTCAGACAAGGCTCAACATACACGTGTGTTGCTCTAAGCAGCTGATTACGACCGCCTGTGAGTGTGTATGTGTGTGTGTGTGTGTGTGCATTGGCTTCGTGAAGATGGCTGAAGATGGCGAAATTGCCACGCGAGTCGTTTGGGAAGTCAGCTCACCTCGCTGTCTATGTCTATGAATATCAATTAACACAGAGCTGGTGTCTGTAGTTTTGACTACTGGGTGCAGGGCCGGATTTAGGGGGGGCAAAGAGGGCACCTGCCCAGGGGCCTCCACATTTTAGGGGACCTCAACGTTTTAGGGGGCCTAAAAAGGATCCAGGTTTGAATAACTTCAGTAAGGAATATAAGTTTCTGAGTCAGGAATAAAACAAAAGTATGCTATTTATGATTTATCTTTCTTCATCACGGAAAACTGCAGTAAAACAAAACAGTGACTTTGACATATTAGTGACAAAATTTGCAAGGGCCAATCCTCGTGAAGTGTCTGGTCTGTAAATACAGATACCGCTATAGTTGTTTCAATTCTACGAAGAAACTTTGGTTTTGATTTTAAGATTGGCGGCACTGAGTGCTTCCTAATCACCTTGGAAAAATAGTCTGTTTGTACAGTCAGATGTGAAGAGTGCTTATGAGTGAAGGCAAGCTAACATATTTAGATTTATGGTGATAAAACATATACGATTTCTCGTACTATTTATTTGGCATTGTTTTTCATAATCTTTTTATACTCGGGTGTACATAGTCAGGAGAGGTCATTTTGCAAACGTGATTAAGATGACCAAAATTCATTACTGGCAGGACCGGCAATGATGATTTGCCGATGGAAATTACAGCGCCCCCTGGTGAGGCTTGCTTCGCTCGCCATCTGCCTCAAGCAGGGTAGGCCTCCACACATATATTGCCCAGGGCCCTACACATGCCTAAATTCGGCACTGTCTGGGTGATAATATGTTGGCGAACTGTGAAAAACACACGAAATTCCACGTGTCTGTATGTGTCTGTGTGTGTGTGTGTATTGGAACAGACAGGAACATCCTAGTGACGTTCTGGCGGCGATCTAGACAGGACAGACTGATTTTTCGTGCGACATTGTTCGCAGAAGGCTCGCGTCGCTTCATCTGCATTAACAGAAGTCGCATATTCACCTCCGTAAGAATAACAGACAAACAGACACACACACAAGTGCCTCCAGTAGGCCAAACCAAACGGGTGTTCGCATGCAGATACGTGAGACCCGTTTTGGGATAATATATTTCTATCAGCCCATTACCTTCCGGCGATCTCATTTAATTATTAGGATCCATTTATAAGGTACATTCCTTTGATATCAACACATTTTTTGTATAAAAACTATAAATTATATGCTATACAAGCTTGAAAATATCAAAGTTATTGTACTCAATATAATTATGAGAAGTAATGGGTTATAATGAATCCACGCAATACTTTCGCATTGACCTTGTACGTCAGATGAGACGAAAGTCAGTTGAGATCACAGCCGTTACAAGGTATAATGACCCCCGTAGGCAATAATTGGGGCCCCCATTACAAATAAAGCACCATTATAATTGAGGTACGCCTTTGAGAAAATGCAGTTACGAGCAGCTTCTTGGTCTCCTGGGGACTTAAGGTGATTTTATGCGCTACTTTATGATACATTACAATATCATGCGTGTGGCAACAGCGCCCCTCAACACTCGGGGTTGCGTGGGGTGCTTGCTACGGCTCTGGTTGAGAGTCATTGCGAGTGTGTGCTTATGAACACGACGTCTGCTTGGCTTGCAGAAGCGGCGCCGACGGGAGTGCAGACTGCTGATGCGATGGTGGAAACGCAGCACAGTGATGCTCTTCCGCACCGTCAAACGAAAGCGACTTCGCGTCCAACTGCATCTGGCCATCAATAACCTTACCGGCGCCGTGATGGTCAAACGAAAGACAGAGCTTGTCGGCACCAAACGGCGTCCGGAAAGAAGATCCGCTCGCGTCGCGATCCAAGAAATACGAGATCAGAGGCATAAAAGGTCGGCGTCAGCGTCCGCTGAAACACGAACAACACGATGGCGAAGGAGATGCTCGCGCCAGAATCGTTCTCCTCGGTGCCGGAGGAGAAGGCGCGGTCGCCACGGCCGTAGGAAAACCAGGAGAAGACGGACTCAACAACTGAATGCTTCGAGGAAGGCTCTGAAAGCTTGGCTCCGGTTTTCCTGCGAAAACGTCCACATTCCGGTGTGCTAACGCTCGTCGGATGAAATCGACAACTCGGCAGCTAAGGTGGTTTTTATAGAGACAACTCTTGCCTGTCGCCAAGCGTAGACAAACACACAGAAAGCTCTCCACACGATGGAGACTTGATCAATGTAAGGCATCTGTGTATTTATATATTTTCCAATGTGATTTTCAGTTGGACTTGAATCATCGCCATTTCGATCGATTATTTTTAGCGATCGGTTTATTCATTGCTGCAAATCACTGTTGTTTTTAGCTCAGTTTCTGAGTTAATGTTCATCACACACGTATGTATGTGTGTATGTCTCGTGTTCATGTGTATGTGTATGCGCACGGGTTTGCCGGTATGCAAACTAGTACGTCGACAAACACTTGCATGCGAATTATGGACGATTGCATGTCTGACAACACACTCGGAGATCTCACAGATATGTGTCAATGTGTAATTACGCTGTATGAAAACTAGTCAATCCTTGTGTGCCGCTGTGTTGTGTGATTCGCGAATGCATTGAGAATGCACGTTGAATGCACACAGTTGCCATGAACGAAACTTGTGATGCTGTTATTTTTCTATTTTTAAATAAAAGATGCTGTGTCAAAAGATGCTACTGTCATTGTTGGAGCAATAAAATTTTGGGTACATTCAACCTCACGTGCAGTGGCGTAGCTAGGCTATCTGCCGCCAGGGGCGGTAATTGTTTAGCCCCCCCCCCCCACTGTGTAAACTTGTGGGCCACTTAGCCGCAAGACAATGAGCGTTTCAACACGACTGTAAGGGAATTAGCAAGTCCATTTGTCGATATAGCTGAAAACACGAACCACATAATAGTGCATGCTTCTAGTCATCTAATCGGAGATCATTATATTCCATCGATCTTGTCTTTATTCTCACTTATTTGAGAGTTATTAAAACAGCAAATATTAAATAGTATATTCAGAAATAATAATAGTATATTCGAATTAGATATAATGGCAATTCAACGTCGTCGTGTGCCGCCCTGGGCGGACCCCCCCTCCCCCCTGCGCACCCCCACGCTACGTCACTGCTCATGTGGTGTGCGACAAACCTGGTGACTAAGGAACTTACAAGGAGATGCTTTGTTACCGGATGGACACCATGGTCCAGTGGAATATTCGTCGATGAAACTTCAAATCAGGAAAGCACGAAAGCCAGTGGCGTAAGCATGCGGTTTAAAGGATGAAGGTCTCAAGTGACAGCTGCTACACGGGAGGAAGTCGAAGCTTATGAATACACACAGGTGTGTCCCGTGCAGCTCGCTGCCACCGCAGAATCGACCCGCAGAACCGACCACGCTATGGCGCCACAAGGACGGAAGACGTATTAGAGAGGGTCATCTCACCAGAATGCATGACACAACACATGACTGATATCTGATACCATTTACTGCTGGGTGGACAGGGGCTGTTGAATGATAGAATTCGCCCAAAGAAATTCTCCTCCGCTGGGTTTCAAACCATAGACCTATAACCATAGACGGGTGTGCTACCACTAAACCACAGAGTCAAATAAAGTAGTCAGTCTTGACTCCAGCCATCAACTTAAACCAGTGGTTCCCAACTAGTGGTACACGTACCACTAGTGGTACGCGAGGGTCTTCCAGGCGGTACGCGAACATATTCAGGGTCATGGACAATTTTTTTACTTCACAAAAATGTTTGATTAACCGATGTGCTGTGAGCAAAGTCGAACCGTGTATTGATCAGCTGGTGGAGAAGAAGCAGATTTAGCCCTCACATTGAGTCGTTTTTCGTTTCAGTCGATTTGTGCGTTCTACTTGTATAATAGCGTAAATAGAGTGATGTCTAATCGAACTGAGAGTCTCTGGAACCAGGTGGTACGCGGCGACTGTACGGAACCTGCAAGTGGTACTGGATCACAATATGGTTGCTTTTTCTTTGGGCGAATTCTATAATCCAACAGCCCCTGTCCGCTCAGCAGTAAACGATGGTACCAGATATCAGTCATGTGTTGTGCCATGCATTCTGGGGAGGTGTCCCTCTCTAATACGT
Source organism: Sacculina carcini (assembly GCA_916048095.2). NCBI lineage: Eukaryota > Metazoa > Arthropoda > Thecostraca > Sacculinidae > Sacculina > Sacculina carcini. The sequence continues at coordinate 7,172,604 of OU696576.1, forward strand.
CCACCGTCCTTGTGGCGCCATAGCGTGGAGAGGGTCGGTTCTGCGGTGGCAGCGAGCTGCACGGGGCACACCTGTGTGTGTTCATAAGCTTCGGCTTCTTCCCCTGTAGCAGCTGTCACTTGAGGCTTCCAACCTTTAACCTTTAACCGCGGAAACCAACAACTCTACGCAAGTGTATTGAAATTCGTTTGTGGGGTTATCGGCACAAAAACACGGTGACAAAACAGACGAACACGTGAACCATTTAGAAACATGTGTTAACACACACACACTAGCAACGCAAAATAACTCTCGTAAATTTACACTCGATACAATAACTCCAACGATGGTTGATATTTACGAAACAGAAACACGAGGAAAATATGAAAAAGCACCAAAAAAGAGACAAAGAGGAATATTAAAAATATATTTTTCTCACTGGCTTGTGCATGCCTCTTATAAGAACACTCAACATACTGTCGTGCGTGCATATTATCACTGACCACTTATCGTAATAATTTTAGTCATTTATGTTTCCGTGTCAACAGAGTTGACAACACAATTCCAAACCTTACGACTTGTATATTATGAACTGTATGTACGTGTATGTGTGTGATAGTGTGTGTGTGTGTGTATCTGCTTTTATGTGTGTGTGCGTGTGTTTGTGTTTTTGTGTGCATTCGGAAGTTTAGGCTGGACACAACAATTACACTGTACTTTCACCAGACTATTTAGAAATTCTCTCAAATTCTGTGCGCCCACGAAATACGGTCAAACCACACGCACACGCACACACACACACACACACCTACACAAAGACACGTACACACACACACACACACGCATACAAACATATTCATAGTGGCTACAACAAAATACGACATACATTGCATTAGATCACTCAGTGGGATAAAAATATTTGTATAAAGCACATTGCCCACAAGTGCGCACAAACACACACACATACACACACATAGCACAGTATAACAACGCGAATACGTGCGTATACATATTAATCGCCATCGGAAAGATGTATTGGATAATATAGTGACTATATGGCGCACAAACAATGCTGGTATGCAAGAATATTTGCGCATACCTCACACACACACACACACGCACACATACTCGGCGCGCCCAATTGCAGACGAGTGCGCCAAGATCGCAACCTACTCCCTGCTAATTGCAATGCAACCGCTGCAAAACAGCATGACATCAAAGAAACAAAACGTTGCAACAAAAACGAAAAACCAAAATACGGTAGGAAATATGGAAAAAATCGCCAATCAAAGCGACTTTGACCCTCTCTCACACAAACGCACACACACACACACGCACACACATACACACACGCGTGCGCACAAGCATCTTGTCTAATGAAAATCTCGCCATTCACCACCCCTTTTCCCAAAAAAAACACACAGCCGAAAGCAGCACACCTCACACCCGACACAGTGGCCGGGAGTAAAGGCTTGCTGAGCGTGGGAACACGTACACACACAGACAGACATACATACATACATATACACACACACACACACACACACACACACACACACACACACACACACACACACACACACACACACACAACAAAACACACAGACAGAAAAATATACACACAGACACGCACACACACAAAAATACACAAATACATACAAACAGACAAAGACACAAACATACAAACGCACACACACATACACATACCTATATACAGATACACACACACACACACACACACACACACACAAACATTAGCTTCATGTGTTCACCGTCGCACACATGAATCCTTGTAGTCGGAATATTTCCTGCAGAGCGAGAAAACCACACCCAAACACACACATACAGACACACAAACACATGCACACACACACACACACACACACAGACACACTGTGAGTGGAAAAATTGCACGGTGAGTGAATGTGTGTGTGTGTGTGTGTGTGTGTGTGTGTGTGTGTGTGTGTGTGTGTGTGTGTATGTGTGTGTGTGTGTGTGTGTGTGTGTGTGTGTGTGTGTGTGTGTGTGTGTGTGTGTGTGTGTGTGTGTGTCCGATTGGAAAGTAACTATAGTAACAAGTGACAAGTAACAAGTAACAAGTGACTGATAAGTAACTAATTCATGATTAGAAAGTAACTAACAAGTGACTGACAAGCGAGTAATTAATTATTGGTCAGTAACCAACAAGTAACTACCAGGTGACTGACACATGACTGACAAGTAACTAACTCAGTATTGGTCAGTAACCAACAAGTAACTAGCAAATGACTGACAAGTAATTAAATACGTATTGGTAAGTAATAAACAAGTAACTACCAGGTGACTGACGCATGACTGACAAGTAACTGATTAATTATTGGTCAGTAATTAACAAGTAACTAGCAAGTGACTGACAAGTAACTAATTAAGTATTGTTCAGTAACCAACAAGTAACTAGCAAGTGACTGACACATGACTGACAAGTAACTAATTAATTATTGGTCAGTAATTAACAAGTAACTAGCAGGTGACTGACTAATGACTGACAAGTAACCTGGTGCGCGGACGGTCGGTGGGGCAGTATTCGTTGACGATCAGCTTGATGAGAAACAGATGGAACAGAGCAATTAGCACAAACACACACAGCCAAAAGAGCGTGGGTAGTGTGCCCAGCGAGTGGCCGTGTCGGTGTAGCGACATCAACTGCGTGTCGTGTGGAGGCGCTGACAGACACACACACACACACACACACACACACACACACACACACACACATAATCACATTTAATCAACGCTTTTAAGCATAGCATTGGCAAAGATAAACTGGATAGCAAAGGTTGGGTAGTTTGGAGTGAGATAGATCGAAGGGGACACAATAAATGCCTTAGGCAGACCAGAGTGGTTAGAGATATAAAGAAATATAGTTTCCCGAATAGGTGTATCGATGTTTGGAATAGTCTTGAAAAGTATGTAGTGGAATCAAGTAGTATCGGACAATTTAAGCGTAGATTAGACAATAGTGGGTTTGGAGACCGGACAGTCTGAGCCTTGCTCATCTCCTGTACACTACAACTAGTGAGTACAACTAGTGAGTACATACACACTATACAATGTATGTATGTGTCATGTAGACACACGCAAAGGGTTGAACAACCTCCTCTTATTTACAGAACCAGGTGTCCATTCGGTATACGGGGATACCAAGACCCACACACATACACAGACGCATACAAACACACATACACATCGTTTAAATATTACGGATACGCACATACATACACACACATACACACAAATAGACAAAATGTATTGCGGAAGTGAAACCACTGAATTATGAGCAGAGACTTGAAAAAATTGAATTGCGAACGCTAGAAGAGAGAAGAGAAAAATGAGATGTCATAATGATATATGAATGTTTAAGTAGAAATGATGAACTTCAGCATGAGGGAATGTTGAAGATATCAAAATCTACCAGGAGACATGACAAGAAACTATTTCAAAAAAATAAATAAAACGGGATATGACAAATATAGTTTTCCACATAGAGCTATGTATCAGATTGGAATAAGTGAGTGGTCACAATGTCACAAACAGAAATACCATCAAAGTATTTAAGGACTCATATTGGATCAATGGAAGGCGGGACAGTCGAGCTGACTCAGTCCTGTCCGCACACTACAATTCGGTGAGAACACACACACACGCGTTTCGCACTCACAAATACACATGTACACTCACACAAATGCACACAGACACACACGCATATACATATATACACACACATACACACACACAACACACACAACACACATACATACACACAAACACACACACACACACACACATATATATATTTGAAGTTTTCGACATATATGAAGAAAGAAAAGAAAACACAAATGACTGCTACTCTTTGTCAAACGTTTCGGTCTATAGTTTATAGTCTATAAACTATAGACTATAAACTGATCCGTTTATAGTCACTGACGAAGGTCTCAAGACCGAAACGTTTGACAAAGAGTAGCAGTCATTTGTGTTTTCTTTTCATTCTTCACACATATATATACACACACGCGAATTCCCAGAGCTTCTTAACCGGAGGAGCTGGTTCCTAGCTGCTGCGATCATTCTTGTGAAAAATTAAAGAAAATATATATTATTGCATTTGCTTTATATTTTTGCCGTGGAAAAAGCTCTTAGAGTTATTTTAAGCGACAGGAATGAATATTGACTAGAAAATAGCTATTACGGCGTTTGTATTTTTTATCTATTCCATCTTAGCTATTCAAGAATTCAGGGGAGTGTGTGTGTGTGTGTGTTGTGTGTGTGCTGTGTGTGTGTATATGTGTATGCGTGTGTGTCTGTGTGCATTTGTGTGAGTGTACATGTGTATTTGTGAGTGCGAAACGCGTGTGTGTGTATGTGTGTGTGTGTGTGTGTGTGTTTGTGTCTCTCTCTCTGTGTGTCTGTGAGTGTGTGTGCATGTCTCTCTACGTGTGTGTGTGTCTCTCTCTCTCTCTCTCTGTGTGTGTGTGTCTCACTCTCTCTCTCTCTATGTGTGTGTGTGTGTCTCTCTCTCTCTCTATGTGTGTGTGTGTGTGTCTCTCTCTCTCTCTCTATGTGTGTGTGTGTGTGTCTCTCTCTCTCTCTATGTGTGTGTGTGTCTCTCTCTCTCTCTCTGCGTGTGTGTGTGTGTGTCTCTCTCTGTGTCTCTCTATGTGTGTGTGTGTGTGTGTCTCTCTCTCTCTGTGTGTGTGTGTGTGTGTGTGTGTGTCTGCACGCCTGCTCACCGACGCTCACTTCCTTCACGTGAATAGTGTGTTTCAGCTCGGCCAAGTGTTGCCAGTCGGCGGTGATGTAGAGCGCGGCTGTCGGCGGATCTGTCCGTTTCACTGGCAGCTCTGTGAGTCGCCGCCTACACACACACACACACACACACACACACACATACAGTGTAGGTGAGTATGCTAGTATGTGTGTTAATGTGTTAGTATATTCAGTGTATACCCTTGTATTTGTGTATATAATCATGTCTTTGTAGTTTGCTATATACTGTTCATCGTCATAAAAGTTAACTATATACAATTTATATAATTCACATCAAGTCTGCTAAGGAGCGATGCTCGGCGGACTTTGTCATTTGTTTTTTCTTTGTAGTGTTTTATTTGTGTACTTGATACTGAATGACAAAACATACAAACAAACAAACAAACAAGCACAGCATGGACGTTGTGTGAGTTCAAGCGAAACCCTATCGGTTCTATGTAAAATGCCACTACATGCACGATAGCTCATAAGAGAGATTACTTGATTGGGCGGAGTGGAAATAACGTCGCTTCGACTGAGCTCATGAATAGTACTCTCACACATACACACACACACACACACACACACACGACGGATTCCAAAAAACGAATCGGGAAGGCTGGAGTGTTTGGAATGAGAGAGAGAGAGAGAGAGAGAGAGAGAGAGAGAGAGTTAGAGAGAGATCAAAAGGTACATGGTATGAAATTGAGAAAACCAACATGCCGACAGAAGATCAAACAGGACTGTTTGCTTTATAGGAGCACAGAAAAGTGGAATAGTTTAGACAGCGGAACAGTAAAAACGAGAACAATTCAATCGTTCAAAGAAAGCCATTGGATAAATAATTAAATTCGAAAACGGGACAGCTCGAGTGCAAGTTCATATCCTGCACAAATAGGTGAGCAAATTGAAACACACAACCCAGCTGCTTAGCGGAGCCAATGGTGGATAGCTCACCCCAGTCTAACAGGCTGATCGAGACAGCCGGCATCACACGCGTAGTAGGTCAACTGCGGCGTATCGACGGCCACGGCCAGGTGCGCCTGATTATCACCGTCCACGCTGACAGTCACGTTTAGGTGTGTGTTGTTGCCGAACAATACGTTTCTGAGTGGCGGCGGCCGACACAAACATATACATACATACACACAAACATAACATATACACACACAAACATACAGACATACACACCAACATACACACACACACACAAACATAACATATAAAATAATAATAAACATACACACATACACAAACATAAACATATATACATACAAACATAAAAACACATAAATACCGTAAAATCTCTATTAGAACGGCACCTCTAAATAAATGTCACTTTGATTGGTTCTTCTCTCTTTTGGTAATAGCTATGACTGACTGATTTCTATCAGTGATTTTGTAATTAGTTACCAGTAATCACCATGTATTTGTGTGTTCTGTTGAATAAATATATACACGTTATCTGGTTGTTTTTGCATCCATAAATTATACCGTATCTTCTCAAAATTCTGAGCGGCTAATCGAAAAATAGGGCGGCGCCTTTTAATTGAACGACACTCCGGGCGAAACGAAAATAGAGTAAAATAGAACGACATGCCGCTCAAACAGTGGTTTCACGAATAGACACACAAATACACATAAAAGGACACAGAAGACAAGATGAAAGATACGACACAAGAAATAATTGACGACTATGGCAAATATAATTCGATTGAAATTGTCAGGGCGAAATGGCAGACAAACTGACTAGGACACAAAATGGCCGACCAAGAAAAACAACGATGGCAAAACGACGCTACGGTACCTGAATGTGTAGTTTCTGTGCATGTCCTTCGGTTCCATGCCCAGCTCCAGGTGACGATTGGAGAAAGTGAGAGCGCCCATGCTCAGCACCATGGCCTGCATCACACCGTCGGCACCCGCCTCCAAAACGTTGTGACACCCCTACACACACAGATACAAATATATACACACATGTGTCCTACACATATGTCCGCCTCATAGCCGAGTGGCTAAGATGCATGCTCTGTGCACGAGAGGTCCAGGGTTCGATTCCCTGGCGAGGTGAAACAGTTGGTTCGTTTGTTAAAGTGATAGCCCAATTGCCGCAGGGCGGGTTTCGTGTGTCAGGGACCGGACCTGCGGTGTGTCAGCCGGGGCCGTGAGGCTTTACCCCAGCAAAATTCACACGAACATTAGACTTATCTACTACTGTGTTTAAAATGAGTAATTATCATCATCATACACACACACACACACAAACAAATATACACACATACAAATATGTATACATATATACACATACACACACACACACACACACATACACGCATTAACACATATGTTGGGATTTTCCAGACTCAATATTTTAGTATCTTTTAAGCCGGTTTTGTTATAATTATAATTTTATATTGTTCATATTATTTCAAGTGATATTTTTGTCATCATTTTTGATGTCATGAATGAATTCACCTTATTTCATGACATTCACAACATTTCAGAGTACAAAACACACACACACACACATACAAACACACGCACAACACAGTGCCCGAGGCATCCAAGCTGACGCGAAAGCCAAGCGAACGCACTGTGAAAAACAGCCAACGATAGACGACAAACAGATGATGAATTATGGGATAGCTAATAGAGACGTGTATCATAACATGTTGAATCCGTTATCTGTGTTATCACAATTATTAACAGAATATATTAATTCCAGGCGCAACCTAAATAATTATATATTTGGACAATATTTTCAGTGAAAATGACATTTTATGTTTTCAGCTCAAAATCGGCATTTTCTGAGTGAAATATTCTGTATGTGATCACATAAAATTACCAACTCTAGTCATTAATCTGGATATATTTAGCAGTAATCTAGCTAATAGAGACGTGTGTAACCTTTTTCTCGAGCAGCAACAGCCAGAGTCGCGTCGTGTGTAGCACCTCGGCCAGCGAATGCAGTGACGACCACAGAGGCTCAGTGTACAGTGTCGGCCGCCGGTCGCCGTAACAGCCCTCGACATTCTGTAGTCGCGCACGCAGCTCCCATTGGTTGGCAGCGGACGCCGGCTGTGAAAGCGTACATATATATGGTGATTTGGCGTCAAGTTAGGCCTATCACAGGACGGTGATTGTTTGGTCATTTGTTTCAAACGGGAGAAAATGGCAAAAATGGTCGCAAAAGAATGTTGTGATTATTACTATTAGTTCAAGGTGAATCCGGTGATATGGGATGAGTGCGAGTGTTATTACCAGCATGCGGTGGTCCCATGTATTGGAAGTGGCCAAAATATATAGATAAGTGGTTCTTAGCCTGTGGGGAATTTCCCACTGGTGGGAAATGGGGAAGAGTTGCCAAGTGGGAAGCTAAAGGTCGGACAGAACAGGACAACTATGTGTGTTTTTATCAATTCAAATTAGTTTATTTTTGTTTCTAATGACCTCTTGACATTTACTGTGATGTAACAACTTAATTTCATTAATTTATTAGCGCTGTTGTGTGAAATGAAGATATGGCTGATTAAGAAGTGGGAAATCAGAGAAAAAAAGGTTAACAACCACTAAAATAGATAATTTGAGAACAAATATCCACATTTTCACCTAAATATTCATCTAAACAATCACGTTGAATCGAGTGACCTCGTGACTTATACAAGTAGCTTAATGTACACCCCCCCATACACACACACCACACACACATACACACACACACACACACACATACTCACAAATGTCAAATATGTTCACCTAAAATTCCCAACCATTAAACGGATCAGATGGCCACAATAGGCAATCGAATCCAGCAGGAAACACAAGCAACAAACAAGTCACCTGACACACAATCGACATTAGTTGCGGGCTGCCCGTTCTTCAGTGACAATTATATCTCAAGCATCAATGAACAAGGCGCAACCCGCAATGTTTGGCGACCAAATCTGTCATTTTTGCTCTACGCTCTTGCATTATATATGGCCGTATGATCAATTAGATGCCCTAAAATATCTATTTGAACAGCACCTAAAACGTTAAAGAATGTATTAATTCTTCTCCTTTGGCAGTGGCTATGACTAGATGGTTTTTATTAGTGAATTTGTGTCTAGTTACCAATAATCACCCTATATTTGTGACTTTTGTTAGATAAATATTTGCCTACGCTCCATTTTTACCTAGCAAATTTACCGGCTCTTCACAAACATCTCACCAGCTAGGCGAACAATAGAGCGGTACCATCTAATTGAACGGCACTACAAAGGGAAGTTTCTCAGCTAGATTGGCACGCGGCTCAAACAGAGATATTTTGCGCCGGTGATTACCTGTTGTTCGTGCAGCGGCGCGCGCGCCTGACTCAACACATAGTAGATTGTTGCGTTGATAGCGTCGCCGTTGAGCGCATCGTCGGCCAGCGAGCGAGAGATGGACACGCCAGTCATCCACAGTCTCCGCCAGACGGCCACATGTGATTGCAACAGCTCACGACGATCGTCCGCTAGACGAGCGACCAGTGTCTGTGCATCAATCGGGACGTCAACACACGCACACACACACACACACACACACACACAGACATTGAGACACACACACGCACACATACGCGCATTGAGACAAAAAACACACACCCACACAGTGCGCTCAACGAGACACTGAGGTTCAAGGGGTGACTAACACACACACACACACACACAGACACACACACACAAACACACTCAAACACACACACACAAACACACAAGTACACACACAAACACACACATTCAACATAGGCCTGGCCGTCATTCGTGGCAACGCCGCCTCCATTTCATAGTAGTGTTGTTAATATGTGTACACGTTTGTAAATATATTTGTTTGTGTAAAAAAACAAAAAAAAAAACACACACACACACACACAAACACAGACGCACACACACAAACACACACACACGCACATAAACATTTACTGCTGAGTGAACAGGGGATGTTGGATTATAGAATTCGCCCAAAGAAACTCTCCTCCGCCCGGAATTCCAAAGACGAGTGAGACGGCTGTGCTAACCACTACACCACGGCATCCAACAACGCATAATTATCGATGCGAGATTGTCTAGCGTGCGTGTGTGTGTGTGTGTGCACGTGTGTGA